>PTEX01000056.1:3233524-3284164 GCA_003342815.1 Eudromia elegans | reverse complement strand
ACAAGAAAAAGAAGAAAAAAAAAAGTAGTTTCCATATTTCTGCCTAAACAATAAATTGCCTGCGAGCAATGTATGGAACTAACAAAGATGCTGTGCTATGCATCTGCTGTGAGCCCAACACCTCAGAGACCTGAATCACATCTTTATACCCTAACTCTGATTTGCTAGCCTAGATCAGATTTTCTGTTGAAACATAAGCAGCCCACTGTGCCACACATCATGGCCCTTGCTGCACCACACACAGTAATGCTGTACGTGCTCCAGACCCCCTTAGCTATTACCCTTATTCTCACTAAGCTGGCCAGCTCCTGGAAATCCCATACAGATGGTCAAAAAAGTCTTACAGTGGTAAACGATACCTTAGAAAATATGCAGGTAAGGGGACTACCTTGGAAACACTCTCATAGTAACCTTCCCATATGAACTGTAAGCATTTTCAGCTATGGATTTACCATTCACTGTTGAACTCCAGCCAATTTTCGTCAGCTCTTTATTCATCTCCTGTAGCGTACGCTGCTGTGTATATATTTTCACAAAGCCATGTCTTGACTGGAGTTACTGCCATTAAACAGCAGAACTCCTTCCAAATCACACACAAAACTACAAGCAGCCTTAAGGAACAGTCAATTGTATCTCAAGGGAAATTAAAAATTCCCCCTGCCCTTTTACTACCTACATTTAACCTATTTTGTACTTTTATACTATTTTTTTTTAATGCCATTAAGCTGAGGGGAAAAAAAAATTGCTGCCAATGTTTCAGACCCTCAGGCTTCCATCAGAAATGGGTTGCTTACAAAAGTGTATTCAACACTAAGTATTTAAACTGTACTCAGATCATTATATTGGTATCATAAAATTAGCTCCCAGTGGAAGTCTAAGTGTTTTTTTCCTGAAGAGGGAATCCCTTCACAGTTCATTAGCTTCTTTTCCATATCGTATTGCAGGAGACCAAGCAAAGCAAGCAAAAAAGCACTTAATGCGTCTTAAGTTTCCTGAAACGGATTAAGTAATATGAGACTGCTGGGGAACGAAAACTGTAAAATATATACTTGTAATGAGCATTTAAAAAAAATTCTAATTATTTTACCCAGCAAGCTGAAAGCTTGATGTTTAAGAAGTGCATTTCACTTATGAGTAAAATATTTTATGGGTTGAGAAAAGAAAGTTGCTGATCATAACTGACCTTTTGGAATATTGTGCTTGCAAAAAGCATCCTGCTGAAACCTGATCTTCTGTGCAAACAAGCTCAAAACTCATACCCAGCATAGCTGTTGCCAGAAGAAAATAGCTCTCATGGTTCAAAATCTACCTCATCCTGTTCCCTCCCACTAGCCCTGAAAAACCCTTCATGATGGGTAGTGGGGAACGGAGTTCCTATGACTCCTGAAGATGGCTATGAAGCAAATCAGTTTGTTTACAGGATCACAAAGCTTGAGACAGCTGAAGTTTTGACGAGTGGTGCCTCATGCCCATTATTGATGCCCTTTAAACAGCGAGAGAAGGAGAGCATTATGCCTCTTATAAAAGGTGCATACTAACTTCACTTTTATAGCATTTCCTAAAAAATAAGCCAGCTCTCTGAAAGCAATGATAATTTTGGTTCCAATTTGGATAATTAGATCATTTTTACATGTCTTAATGACAGCATTCGCTTCCGTATATTACACTCCTGCATGGACAAAGTCATTAATGCTTTGACTTTTTACTGAGAAGCAGTAGGTTGAGTAGTAAAATTAGGAATTAGTCATGTTGCCAGGAAAAAAGAGAGAGTTTTATATTTGCAGCATAATCTGTTCCGAATATGGATAGTCATTTTTAATTACATGCATTTCAAAAACAAAAAGTTATGAATAAAGAACAATAAAGAGTTTTCAAAGAAAAACAATAAAAGTTTACACTGTATTTTAAATGACTTCAAAGTTATTTAATCAGTGGAGAAACCTGATCTGTATGGCAAGCATTACTTTTTTTGCCATTTAAAATTAACTTTGCATTAAACATATTATATGCCATTAATCTGTCTTAAAATCATTTCATTTCGTCCTGTCTCTATCAACAAAATTTCAACTTGTTGACATTTAAGAAAAAAATAAGCCTCTCTCATTTGGACAAATAATAATCTGTTGCCTAAAGCACTGTCACCTCAAGGATATTTTAGTTTTATTGTATAATATACCTCCTAGAGAAAGACCTCCGACTAAACCTCATGCCTTATTTCTGGATCAGCAGTGTCACATTGATTTCTTTCTAATAAGCAGAACCAAAATTTTCCGTTCTAAACTCTCCTGAGCCTACAGGTTTGGAATCTGATTTCTCCATAGTGACTTGTAGCAGGGCTTTGGGTTGAGCAGAGGGATGAGACAACCTATGCATTTCTCCTGTGTTTATTCCTGTATCTGAAAGCGCTAGAGAGTAAAAGAACAACGGGCTGTTTTTGAAGAGTTTTGCATTGCACCTCCAACTGGCAGGGGGTTCAGGCACTATGTAACCAGGGGAAAGCTCCCCCTGAAGTCTTTATAGATTATAAAAAAGGACTGCAGAAACAGCCCGATTCTAGCCAAAACTTCTGTAATCCCATTATAGACATCTTTCATTACAGACATCTTTCATTATAGATGTCAGGCCATGTTTCTTCAGGGGCTCTAGATGACACTAGATTTTTGGCCAGTATACCCAATTGCATATTCATCTTACTGAATGCTCTTTGAATTCTTCAGCAAGTACAAATCTCCCTACACAGGCTGCTATAGCAGCAATAACTTTTCTATATGCAGCCCTAGTTACATCCATATATCCATACTCTATAAAACTTAAGGAATCACATCCTTATTATAATGCATAATTGATGCCTAAGTGTACCGTAGGCTTCCAGGTTTTGTGGCAGCTTGTTCAAAAATGGCTTTATGTAAACAGGAAGCAAGCTAGCTTCCCTTTCATCTGTTTTATATCACTTGTATGGATATCAAACAGACAAAAATGTCAAAGAGAGCCTCTAATTTGTCTCTGTGTACTAAACATAAAAAGAAGAAGAAAGTTTTTGCAACTTAGAGCAATTCTGTCAAAAGATTGCTATATACAGGTACATGTTCTGCTTCACTTCTCCTTTGCATATGAAATCCTGTTTGACAGATCTCTGAGTGCAGCGTAAATTAGAAAAGTTAACCACTCTTTATCCACTATTTATGTGTTGCATAATCTACCATTACCAACTTTTCTAAATAAATGCAGTGTGGCAAAGTAAAACATTAGTATAAAAAAAGAGATCCAGAGTACTTATTGTTATGTTTACTTGAGATAAAAATATTAGCAATGTTTTTCTTTTTAATTAGCTACTGGCATTTCAAAGTGTCAAGAGGTATGCTGCAACGCAGAGCTTCTGAACCTGCCCTGAAGATGAAAGTCAAATGATTAACTAAAAGTCAGTAACCTGAGTCCCGTAGAGCACTGGATGGTGTTAACTGTAAGGAGGCAATAAAAAAAAATGACAAAAGTTGACAGAGAAAATCCTCGGGCTGCTATAAAGTGACTCAGGAGAACTGATGACAAAGAACATCAGAAGATCAGAATATCAGTGAGGAAGGGGCAGACCCTGATAAAGTTTTCACTAGAATACCATTTAAAAGAACTAAACGGACCAAAGAAAAGGTGATGATGTACCTAATATAAGGGAGGATTCCTGAAAGTATAAGACACCATTGTAGTCCAGAGAAACACGAAAGGTATGTTTGTGTTAACTGATATTTGGGCATTTGTACTTGTCTTTCTTTTAATATGCATACAAGTATACACACACAAGTATATATATACATATTTATACACACACACACAGAAATATATGTTCCAGTTTCTGGAATTGTTTCGTCTAATTGGACATTTAATACATTAACTTTGAAAACAAGGCCCCACAGACTTAGCTTTTGGCTTGATTTCAGCATTATATCCTTACGCTAATGCTTTCATTAGTTGAATTAGCTAGAAAACCATCTCTTGATTTCAGCATTATACCCTTGCCCTTACCCTAATTGGTTGAAGTAGCCAGAAAGCCATCTCTTTGCTAATATGAGATCCTTGCTTTTTATATGCTCAGAACTGTCATTTAGGTAGGTCTGAATACCATTGTCTCTTTCTTTTGTCTAAATTGCTTGATATCTTCTAAGATGTTTTTCTGCATCGTGAATCCTGCAGTTCAGTTGAAGAGATATTTTAGGAGACTCCCACTCCCTTGTGCTCAAGCCACTTATTTATTCATAAAACCCCCTCACTCATTATTTCACTCAGCAGTACCAGTGTAACTCCTTACATGGTCATACAGTAAAAACAGTGAAATATATTTTCATTGTTTAATGATATTTAACTGTTTAATGCTTAAAATATGGTTTTTTTCCCTAGCTTAAAAGGTGCTTCCTATTTCTAACTTGGATTGTTAAAGGGAACTTTCAGATGAATAATTGAACCAGCAGTGTAAGGAGGGCAGTCAGCTGCTATTAGGAGCTAGAAAAAGGGGATCTGAAGAAGGAAGGGATGGGAATTCAGGTATGGCACTGTTAAGATGGGTACAGGAAAGCATTTTCTATTAATGGAGAATAAATAATTTATTTTCTGAGGTTAGAAAAGTTCCTTATATCTATGAGTTGCACTTCTGGTACAAACTCACCTCAATCTGGGAAATCTTCAAGAGTGCAAACATACAGTAGAATTTATGTAAACTGGTTCTGCCATAATAAGCACTCTCTAAAGTTCAGTTTACAAACATTTAGAAAAAATACGAGAAGCTCTTAACTGGACAATATCTTTAAAATTGTTTCTCAGGAGCTTTTGGCAAAGTTTACAAAGCGGCTATTCAGTCATGATTTACTTCCTGAAAAAATAATCTGGTACATTGTATTGGTTTCTATTAGGAAAACTTATATAAGCAAGAAATTGTCAATTCCTCTGACAAAGTAATCGATAATGTAACATTCTCCTGTAAACTGCAAATTCTTCACAATTTTATAACCAGGTTTAATTAATTATGTTCATGAAAGTAAGAAATTAGGTTAAAAAAAAAAAGTTTGTCAAAGTTATTTAACACATACAGCAGTGTTATAAATCGTAGTATGGTGTAAGCCTCACTAAGGTGATGTACAAAAGTTGTTCCCACTGGTCATAGGTAAAAGGATGAAACTGAAACAGGTCATTTTTCTGAAGTACACTTGAACGTTGACAAATTTGATCACCAGGAAAAAAGGGTGGAAAGAGATATTCTGTTACCTAAGGGCATTTTAGCTGTGGAAAGAAACAAGGGTTCATCTGGCCAAAGAAATATTTTCTTCAGCGAATCGTTCTTCCGTGCTGAGAGCTGGGGGTGAGCCTGTGGCTTGCTGAGCACATGTCTCGCTCACAGAAATGAAACGGCGTACTCAGACTTGGGTCTACAGCAGGAGCCTGCTCTTGAACCTAATCCGCTCTCAATCCCTGAGTTACCCAGCACTAGAATATGTGTCAGCATGGATCGAATTTAGACTTAAGCTTACATTTGTTAGGCTAATGCAACCTTTCAACACACAGTTCTTACAGTTTTTCGAAAATGAAACCAAGCATTTAAGTTACTGTTGATTTGGGCATGGTTCTAATCTGGTATCAGACAGAAAGAGCACTAGGCTGACAACAGTTCAAAATAAGGTGAACGAACATGACCTGCTCCAAAGCTTAACAGGTGGTTGAGACTCTAGTTTAATTGTCTGGGTTTCCTTGTTTTGACTTTCAAAGTAATCCACAGAAATTAGATATATGAGCTCAGCCTATTCATATGAAAGCATCTGCTACTCTGGGACAAAAATGTTCTCTGCTGCCTTGGAATTAGATTCCTAAGCTTTTATTTAACATGGTCTTAAAGTCAGGCATATGTATAAGCTGTATGCTGATTTAAAGCCAGAATTATTACATCATTTAACAAGAAGGTCTGCATTTTTTTGAAAAAAATTATGTTAAACCAGCAAATTACTATTTGATGTTCAGTGGCACACACAACAAAAGCAGCCAAAAATAGAATAATTGCACTTATGATTAGCATAAAATCACATTAAGAATGGTGCTATGGTCATAAAGATAAAAATGACTAGCCAATGAAAGCAGTGGGAAATAACATATTATTGTGTAAAACA
Organism: Eudromia elegans; assembly: GCA_003342815.1. Taxonomy (NCBI): domain Eukaryota; kingdom Metazoa; phylum Chordata; class Aves; order Tinamiformes; family Tinamidae; genus Eudromia; species Eudromia elegans. The sequence continues at coordinate 3,278,021 of PTEX01000056.1, read as the reverse complement.
TTTCTGATTTAATACACTTGATTTCTTTGGAAAAGCTATCTATCTGAGCTTTTCTATAATTCTGAGCCTGTAGAATTTAAAAAAAAAAAAAAAAAACATGGTGAAATACTGCTCTTTGAAATCTTTCAAGTACCATAAAGAAGGGTTTGCAAAAGTAGCTACGGACTAGGAGTAGCCAAGGAGTAGTTAAAAAATACGAACCCAGGCAAACCAGTCACTCCAAACTTTCTGCCTCTAAAGGAACTAGTAAATAAAGTTACTGAAAACACTGACAGGGCAGTTTTGAAAAAATAATGAAAATTGAAGCGATGTAGGAATAGAACAAAAAGGAAAATGTGACTTTAACTCTGTTCCAGAGATTCTAGGAAAAAATACATCTCCTGTTCTTCTAGCTTTCGTCCTGCTTCTTCAATAATGGTTACAATGTGCTCTTCTTTATTTTTAAATACCACAATCCAAATTTTCAGCTATGCACAGACTGTGAGTCATTCACATTCTGTAATACTTTAAGTGAGGAAAATATGACTATAAACTATTATTTATCTTTTAGATAATTTTAACAATGGTTTCATTAGTTGAGTTATAAACATTGCCTTGTTTCATTAACTGAGGAGATTATCATATAGTTACAACTGTGTGTGCTGCTCATTATTATGCATAACTCCATTCAGTTACAAGTCATTTTCCATAGTATAGGGAAAACTCAATGCAGTAGGTATGCAGGGCTTGGTCCTGAGAGATGCAAAGTATTCTGGTTCTTATCCACTAAAGCACTTATGCACATATTTACAGTATGAGTAATTAAATTTTTGTCAAGAGACATATTGAAATTAAACACATGATTAAAGGCTTTCCTGGAGGAACTCCAGAGTGCTTGGGACTATTTGTGTCTGATAAAACTGTATGCTTGTTGGCAAAATTGTTTGCATGGCCAGTACTAATTTTGTAATTTTTTTTAATTTTAATTTTTGCATCATTTCCTAAGTAGCAAACTTGTTCTACAAAGTTAATCTACTCTACTTTTTGTCTGGTTTTGAGCATGATATCTGTGCTTGTTTCACCATTGATGTTCTCTGTCCTTCTTAAGAAGAAGTTTTAGAGCCACATATAATTATGCTTTTTATCATTATCCTGTACCTTTTTTTATGGAAGCTATCTCTTTTTTTTCCCCTAATTTTTTCTTCTGATGAGTTATTAATGATGTGAGATTCATTCTTTCTAGTTCACTGAAGTCATTTTTTGCTGAGGGAAGAAATTGACCACCTTAGTGGAAAGCACCACATACAAATGCTTTCAGGGGCAAGAATCTAAAGGATACAACACAGCTAACAGTGAAAGCTCCTTCAAAACAAGAATCACAAAGAGACTTAAAGAAAAGAAAACCCCATGCCCACAACTCTGTTTGAATACTTACAGTATGACAGCTTAATGGACTTATTTCTGATGATGGTTTTGTATCAGTGACTGATAAAATGTAAAAATATGTATGCATTAGTATACAAATGGACATGTTTGCAGAATAGCTCCTATAAAAAGGAAGATCCCATTCATCTGTTTCGGGGGCAATCAGAAGTGACAAAGTGAAATAAGTATAGTTTCTGTTAAACAGTGTTACTTTCGATGCAAAGGTACTCCTTGTTGTCCCTAGCCTGTCCTGATCTATGTGAACAGCTCCTTTTAGAGATCCAAAATTTTTTGGCTAAGAAGTTTTTGTCGTCCCTTTTGTGTCTCAGAATATATTATTTTAAAGGTTTCCAGTATATGGAGAGGATATAACTGTGAAGAGCAAGACTAGGAAGCAAAAGCGCACTGGCAAGTCCCCCTGCAAAGGGAGACTCCAGTCAATTCAATGACTTGTGAAGGAGAATGATGTTGAGGGTGGGAATGTGGCAGATTTCCCTGATGCCTCTCCAGTCTGCTCAAGGAACCCAGAAGCCTGACTTTGGCATCTTCTGAGTGCTAAAGAAAGCAGCTGGTGTCTCACAGGTAATTATAAGGTAGAAAGAGAAGGGCAAAGTCTTAGCCAGAGGACAAAATGAAAGGGAAGGCGCGGGGAAGGCAGCTCCAGGAAAAACATAAACACCTTTGCTTATGCTGCTGATTAACCCAGGCCTGACCCCAGGCTTTGCACATCTCTGTTTTTTACAGACATTCTGTGGTTTGCATGGTTGGAGAAATGGCAGACTTAGCTCTGACTACCCTGGAATAGCAGCTCCTGTGATTTCTAACTGGCAAGTTGGAAATCTGTCTGAGCAGGGCCCTGTGCCACCACCAGAGCCGGAGGCAGGGAGCAGATGTCCTGCCGCTCATCGCACTGTTGTCACTTGCATGCAGGCTGAGGCGAAGGGCAGGACAGACAGCACATTTTCTCTGGAACTTGGCAGCATTAAAGAGTCTGAAGCACCAAGGGAAGCTGTTTAGCTCAAGCAAACTCTTTCCTGTGCCACCTTCCTCTTTGCCTTAGGCCTACTCCAAAACCTGCATCCTCTGGGAAGGAGACAGAAAGGTTTTGCACAGAGCAAAATGGGTAATTAATGCATAGGATGCAAGGATAAGGATAAAAGGGAAAGGACGTGGTATCATTCCCTGCAGGCTGCAACAGCTTCCAGTGAGCACACGCTGCAAGACCTTAGGAACAACCCAAGATTTCTCCCCTGAGCTCAGAATGCGGTGTGGAGGCAGGCGTCTAACTTCTGTGGCTCTCATTCTCACAGCACACTAACCAATCATGATGGTATTTATTTTTGAAAAAAACTCAGACTTAATCTCATGAATCTAAGCCAGATGAAACCACTGCACAGTGCTAAGTAAAAGATAGTTGGATGACCTGCCACTTAGCAGGAGTAGTGAAATTAATCAACGGGTAATTAAACATAGGGAAGAAGGGCTACAGTAATATGTTCATCAGTGCAAATCTATAGATACTTTTGATTTATTTCCACAGGAGAACATGTGCATTCCAGATGTCCAGTTTTTAAAGTACATAGGCTTTTTTTAATGTGTTTGGTGTTTGGTAAGAAGAATTCACAATAGGGAAAAGTTTACTTTGAACTCATAAAAATATACAGGACTGAAAGACAAACATAGTAAAATTGTCCCCCTCTGCTTTGCATTCTCTTTTTAGTTTATTTTGGTTACTTCTGATTTCAAACCACGGATGACCTTGCTTGCTTTAGAAATAAATACACAAACCACTTAAGATTTAGAGACATCTCTACAATCTTAACATGGATTATGCTAAGAACCAAATGGAATTTGCTGCTGCCTGGATTCGACAATAAGTTCCAAGTTCTACGATCTCAAAACAATTTTTAATAACTAGTCAAAACCACTTACTAAAGCTTTAAGGAAATAAATAAACAAAAACACTGATTACTTGCAATTTGTTTTCTTTAAGCATGTGATATGTCAGTACTGTTATCATTAAACTTGACAATCTTGAAGAAAACAGCCTTCTGAATGGAAACACTTCAGTGCGTACTGGACATGAAGAAAAATGGTTTGTGAAGTTATTACTTTCCTTGCAAAGTACATTGATGAGTGAAAGAAAGTCTATCATTGAGCATCACAAAAACAATGAATTTTTTTTTTCCTTTTTACCTCTTACTCTCATCTCTTTCATGAAAGATGTACCACATTCTTGCACCAGCTAGACAAAGAATTCAGTATTTACTTGCATTATGAGACTGAACATTACTTCGTTGCAGCTGAAATATTGCACTACATTTGATCTAGAGTGCTCACCATTTTTGACTCAGGCCCAGTAAAGCATTTAAAAGTGCCTAATTCTAAGTATTCTAAGTATTCTAAGAAAAGTTCCTCTGGGTTCAGACAAAGATTACTCTTGTCCAAGTAAACATTTATCACATGAGTTTGTGTGCTTATGTGTAAAGAGGAGAAATTTCATACTTTCAGTCTGTTATACATTGGATTCATAAATAAAAGTGAAATTATTATTTTGTTTTAAGTTAACATTTTCATAAGTTAAAATATATAAACCATTATTGCAATTTCCCTGAATGCATCATGCTTGGCAATGCCTACTTTGGAATAATTTTTCATTGGTTATAGCTAAACAAAAAGACCAGAAGAAAAATACGAGCATTACTTGCTTTGTGATCTCTTATCTTTTGTTCCATGAAAGCATCACAGTGTAAAAACAGAGAAAAAAAAATACTGTTTAGTCGGGGTGACAGCACATCTAGTGCAGTTTAATGCAGTAAGAATTAGCTTATGCACTTTAGTTGGGGACTTTTTTGGTTTCAAGCCAGTATTTCACTCTCACCAACACTATTACTCGGCTTGAGACTGAAAAGCATTAGCACAGGTCTATTGACTTGCAGTAGCAATCAACTGTCTAAATAAATTCAGCTAGTGATCATTGCAGGTGCTATGGGATGTGCCACATTGTCTCCAGGTCATACTATAAATGTGCAGGTTTCTTGTAAATCCAATTTGGATGCGTATTTATGGCATACCAAAGAGAACTACTGCCTATGTTTAAGGAATTGAAGTCTTTGCCAGTTGTGCCTTGCCTGAAGCTTAGACACACAGTATTTATCACTGCCACATGCATACTGCATACAGGTGTGCGTCTGCAGTCAGATGTGCAAATTTAAAGTTAAATTGCTAGCACTTCACTATACCACAGGACAGGCAAAATAGACAGAAATAAAAGTAGCAATCTCTGTATTTTCTTCCCCTCCCAGAAGGTCTCAAGTATAGATTGGCTGTGCAAAGGAGGTTACAACAAGATCTATTTTGCAGCAGTGTTCAAAAAAACCCCTCAAGTATTGAATGGGGCTGGGCTGATTAAGGGAATCCATCCACAAATTTAGTAGAAAGCAGAACTGGAATTTTACTACTAGAATGATTACAAAAATAAGCTAGTAATAATGATCAAAAAGGAATAGTGCAAGAGTGGTCTTATAGATCAAAGAAATCTAAACATTTTGCCTGTATGAAGAAGTCTAAATGTCATGCAATACCCTCAAGGCAATACGCAGGGATCTAATTGCTCAATTAGGTCACAATATGTGGTTGGAGAAATTAAGAAATTATACTGAGAAAATATACCTTTTTTTTTTTTCCCCTCTTTTTTTTTCAGTTGTACAGCTATGGTATCAAGACGTTACAAAAATCCACATGCTTATTTTGACTCAGCATTTGCTGTACAGGGGCCGGTGAATTTATCTAATACTTCAGTATGATGGATGGAATTCAGTGTAAGGGTTGGAATTCATCCCACCAAACTTTTGGCCATTAAAATACTCAGTACTGCCCCTAAACTAGTTTCTAGGCTCCAGAAATATGAAGGGTGATTCATCCTGCTCTGAGAGAGGTCAGATATGAGATTCAGGCCAAAACACTCTCCATGCAGGTTTTTCTGAAACCTGCATATTTTCATGGCCCCTTTTTAATACAGTAGAGTAAAAAAACATCATTAATGCTTTGGGTGCTCAGAGCTTGACTGTCTCCACATAGCATGAAGATTTCTCTGAGGTATACTTGTTGAGGGAATCTATGTGTGTGACACCAGCTACTGTGTACTGGGTGCATGGTATGGATGCATGGATGGCTGCAGCAATTCCAGCCTTGCAAAGGCTTCGACTACTGGCATACAACTCCAGTCTTGTACTTCACAGTCAACCTGATGAAACTGTTCCTCCCTCATGGTCTGGTTACAGTCTTTCTAGACAGATTTTCTGCACAGTAGATGAATACCTCCTATCCTCTGTAGACATAACAGGACCGTTTAAACAGCACTTGCTAGGCTGAATGATACCAAATACATTAGATATGTTTTGTTTCTCAAAACATTTTATAAAAGGCTGACTTAATAGATCAATGGTAAATATAATGGAAATATTTGTAGCAGAAATTACTTAGATTTCTTTAATTTGTTGAAAAAATAAAAAGGGTCTGCTTTGGCAATGAACACAGCCATAGCTATTTTGTTTCCTGCAAAGTATATTTATATTTGAGAAAACATAAAGAAATGAGCAATGAGACGGAACTTATAGATGCAGTTACTGCAAATGAAGAAGGACTGTCAAGCTGGGAACACAAACATTCAAGTTCTGAGAATTAACAGTTACTCTTCAAAATTATGTTTGTTCTACTGATTAGTTTATTTGCTGCATGGTGCACATCCCAATATAAGAAAAGCATCATGTTGGCTATTAACAGAATAAGCAAAAAGAAGACATGAAGGATGGAGCTGAAATCTGAGGTCAGGACAAGATGATTCTCCTGCATATGAAATCTTTTGAAAAATGGTTATACTTGGAAACTGTATTCCAACCTGCCTTTCCAGGACTTATACTTACAGTGCTAGAAACCAGTTATTACTGAGCATCACAAAAACAATGAATTTTTTTTTCCTTTTTACCTCTTACTCTCATCTCTTTCATGAAAGATGTACCACATTCTTGCACCAGCTAGACAAAGAATTCAGTACGTACATGCAGTATGAGACTGCACATTACTTCGTTGCAGCTGAAGTATTGCACTACATTTGATCTAGAGTGCTCACCATTTTTGACTCAGGTCCAGTAAAGCATTTAAAAGTGCCTAATTCTAAGTATGCATTTTTGTCCTGATCTGAGTGAGACATTAATTGTAGGAAGGTAGGAACATGGCAAAAAGCATTAACAATTAAGCAAGTACATCATTGTTTTGCTGCATGAAGGCCGAAGGGTGTTCTCTTAAACTATTTATTATGTGCTCTAATCCTGTGTCTCTGCAATCAGTGAGAGTTCTGGATTTCAGCTACATTCCTTCCATATTCAAATGCCTTCCAAAATTCAGTTCCACTCTGTGGGCTAAAATGAACGCCAGTAGGAATACTGTAATTAAACACAATTACAAGGATGTGCACATTCCATGCTGGATAACCACAGGCATCTTTCCAATAACCTTTTTGTTCTCTTCTCATCATCTATAATTTTCCTGGCTTCTTGTTTATGTTCCTCATTTACTGAGTCAGTTTTGAGTGACCCTGGCAAATTCTTTGTAATTTTGTTGCTCTCACAGAGTGCCTACCACAACTCCTCTGAGGTCTAAAAAAATACAAAACCAGCAAGGTGGGAAGATTTAGTAATCTCTAGAATCAGAGTTTTGAATCACAGTTTCCATTAGCTTTGCCAGCTTTTTCTCAGAACATTATTTATAAAATAGCCGAACCAGACACACACACCAAAAAAAAAAAGAAAGTTGTCCAATCTAACTAAAAGTCCATAATAAGTTTGATAGTAGATTTGTGGGGATCATATTAGGACATCAAGGCTACATTTTCTTTATTAATACTGGGAGAATTTGGTAGCTAGAGGAGCTGTACCTTAAACTTCATATATATTAGAAGTTTCTAAAAAGTTTTATTAAATGAGTATGTTGCTCTTTATGGAACTTCACTGTAAGACTTTTGAGTCAGTCAGTCAAATAGGATTATAAAAAAATGCATCATTTTCATATCAATGTTTTAATGCTCTCTGGCAGAATTACTTTCAAAATATACATATCTTGCAATCAACTTTTCTCTCTTACTGCAGGTAGCTATCTTATCTGTTGTCAGGCAGCATTGATTGGTAGATCTCTTAGGAGTCATTTGAACCAAAGAGAATTACAATAATGTCAAATGGTATGAAATATGAGTATATGAAAGTCTAAAGCATATTAACCACTTCAAAGCCTTGAAATATATATTGAAAGCAGTAGTAACAGTGAAAAATTCCACTGTTAATGGTTAAATTAGCAGGTTAAAATAATGGCTAAAAAAGTAGAAATCAAAATACTTGGCTAGGTCATGTCCTTTATGGCTGTACTGCAATGTAGCTCTTCAACTGCTATGATGTTTGGCTTGTTTATCTCACGTAACACTCACGCTCCAATGTGCATTCCTCAGCCTTCAAACCATGTTTCTCTTCACCTGGAGGAATTCGTACTATGTGTGCTATGTAAGAAAAGGCGTAGAAACCAGCCTGTTAAGAGAAAGTTAGTTACCTTGGGCTCCTAAAGTAGCCAGTAAGTACAGAGTCTTCTCCAAAGCCAGATGCAAAGCATTCAGTGGATTTTGGCCATTCCAAGGAGCCTTTCCCTCTCTCCACTATTGACAAAGAGAGCCCAGAGTGACCAGAGAAACAACTAAGCGAAATGCATGAAATTATGTGATGCCATCATCCCCTGATGATTATTCTAACCCACCATGGCCATAGACGACATGGCTATGGTCATCAATAAGCTCCCTGGCAAATAACACAGAGGAAGGGAAAAGGGAAGAAAAGCATCAATTATTTGTCCACATATACACTTAGAACTTCCATTACTGAGAGCTTTGTGAAATGTTGTTTTGTTTAACAAGGATTCAATCATTATTTCTTTGATTTTGTTTCTCATGGTTTCATTGTCAGTTGTGGTGGGCTTTTGTGTTTATTCTTTCGTTTCATTTTGTTCATTTTGGATTTTTTTTTTTTCGGTGCTGTTTCTACCACATAAGTCACATTGTAGTGTGTAGTGCTTTTTAGGGACAGACTCTGTATCCAGAGTTGTCCATAGCAAACATATTTAGGAGGAAAAAAAAGAACGAAACAAACAAACAAACAAACAAACAAAAACCCTTCTCCCTCCCCCCCTCCAAACTCATACCCTCATAGGGAATCAGAAATTACTGAACTTTTAGGATTACATTAAATCTGAATATTTTACCACTCTTTCTGAATTCCAGAAGTTTTAGGACTTGCCTTTGCTCTCTCAAGCTGTGTAGAGGAAAGTGTGGCTGCATACATTGCATTTTTGTGTCTTGCTTTATACTGGAATGCACAGTAAATAATTTTCTTAAGTGATGCAACTTAAAATGCAAGTGATGCATTTAAAAAAATGAATTGGAGATGCTCTGCCAATGTAAGCCTCTTGTCATCTATGGAGTTGTTTGTTGACAGACGCTGCGTGTTAACAGCTAAACAAACTGGTAAAGTATTTTTAAAAGCAAAAATGATCTGAAGCTACAGGAAAAGCAATTAACTGTTTCTCTGTAGGTCTGATTTGATTATGACATAATATTTAAATCATAATTATAAAGGGAGATTTCCTGGGTAGCTCCTCAGCAAAAGGCCAAATGCAGGTACGTCCTCTGCCTTTGAATCACCTGCTAATAATTTTGCCTCCTCTGCTCTCATCACATGCCATCGGAAGCCTTACTGAAATCAGCAGGATGACTCATGAATTAAGGACTGTCTGAGGATGAGTAAAACTGGCTCTTGATCTTAGCTTAGCTGTTTTTGAGGAAACCCATACAGCGTGATTTCTCCAGTCTTCATTTGGCAGTAAGTAGTTTATTAAAGAATTTCTCTGTGAAGGATTTTATTTTGTGCTTACCTTTGTATGTATAGGTTGAACTTAGATTAATAAAAGTCTAAATCACAGGTTAATCATAATAACCAGAATTGAAAATGAGTTATTTAACAAGCTAGTGTCAGCAGTTCCCATTTCCTCAAGGCGCACCACGATCCAAAACCCACTAAATGCAATGAGAATGTTTCGGTGACTTAAGCAGTCTTTGAAGTAGACAGTGTCAGAACAGTGTAACAGCAAATACATATTTATATGTCATTTTGACTAAGCTCTGCATTAAAACGTTTGCCAGCTGAATACATTGCCTCCAAGCAATAAGTCACAAATGAAGTTTAATGTTGAATTGACCTAAACAAATTTTCCAGGGATGGGTTCAACCAACCAAAAATGAAGTACAACAACTTGAAAATCAAAATACATTTTTTAAAGCCTTTTCAACCTTCGCATTGGTTTTTCAACACCAATTTGAAATACTGTGCCAACACTACTCCCCTCCTCCCCCTGCCTTCCTCTCAAAAATGCTATTTCAGCTTCTCATTCTAACTTGGGATGAAAAAAAAAATTATTGATAGAAGGAACACTGAAGTTTGTTTAGTCCTAACAAAAAATTACAATGGTTGGTGCTAAGCCCTTTGGAAGTTGAAAACAAAATATTAAGCAAAAAAAATCACCTTCTTTGTTCAATCTTCAGTCGCCTTCTTACATGTTATGAGTTGTTTAAAAACAGAGCATCCTTATGAATACTGTAATATTTCACAATTTAATTGCAATTAACTGATTATAAGCTTTTTTTCTTTATTTAAGAAAATCTAACAAAAATAATAATTTAGGTTGTCTGATTGGTAAACAATGAAAAAGATAATGAAAAAGAGTTTTAATAAAGGCTGAGTCTTAAAACAGATGAGTAAGTTATGCTTTATGCTCAATAGAATGAATAGAAAGAAAAACTATAATAGCTCTAATCTTGTTAAAAAGATTAAAGAATAAAATCATTTTGACTGGGGATATTTTTTCTCTGATGTTCCTAAAGTACTTTTTTCATAGCTCTTGATTCATCATCATCTTCATCATCAGAATGATAAACAATGCCCAATAAAAGATTGAGATCATGTATTTCAGATATCAAATTTATTGGAATACCGACTTTCTCCTTCCTGTATAGTCTCAATATTTACTGAGTAATTCCCCCTCTTTTCTTTTTTTTTTTTTTCCATAGCATACCAATCTTAACCCACCTCTGTCATACACATACAAAAGAGCTATACATCACAGCCTATATTACCTTTTCTCAAAAGTTTTGATACAGGAAAATTTTCAGAGAAGAAATTCAGCCATTTTCTCCAAGGTTAATCTCAGAAAATAGTCCTGCTGTTTCACAGCCCTTGGCTATTTCTTAAGCTTACATATGGCACAAGTCCCTTAAGAAGATAACTACCTAACCTGTGAGAACAAAAAGTTACGATCTAAAACTACAATTTGAGGTGACCTATTTGTACAAGAAAAATGTTTTCAATCCCCTCAGTTGCAAAATATATTAGCGATGAAGTTTTTATTAAAGTAAGCTTGTACATCGAAAAGATATTTTCCCTTCCTTATTTAAGATACATGGAACATGCATATGCTTTACTTTTCTGATCTGTGTAAGTTTGTATTATCCTAACACATCACTTATGAACACATTTTTTGTTGTTCAGATGCTACTGCTTTTTTTTTTCCCCTCAGAAATAAGTATTTTGGCATAAGAAAAAACAAAATAAAAAACTTTTAACTACCTGTACTTCATACAAAAATTATTTTGTTGGCCACATCAAGAGTAGGAGGAAAAGAGGCAGGAAATTAGCTTGCTGCTATCCAAGTTCTTTTCATTAGTGAGTTCTAGAAGATGCTGGAAGAAATTGCCCTCAATATGCTGATTAGCGGGGGGTTACTGCACTTGTAAGATGGAAGTTAAGGACCTGCATCAGTGTTTACATTTTTAATCAAATTTTGCATAAAAATTATGTATGAATAACCTTTTAGTTTTCTTAGCAACTGTATGTCATGTATTTGCATCAGAAAGGTAGAGGTGAGGTGCATTTTGTGCATAACGGAAAGGAAGGATGAGATTACACTATGATTTAAAATAACTTCAAGAAATTTTTGGCAAAGATGGTGATTCTGAAAACAGAAAAACAATGCTGAGTATCTACTATAAAATGCAAACTGCTGTGCATTTTAAAAGAGGAAAAATAAGGAACTGGTCAAATCACTAAAGGGTAACTGCCATGAAAGCTTTCGGACTGTATATAAATAGTTTACTGTTCCATCAGGATGTAAGAGTGTGACACATCAGCTGGGTGAGATACCAGCGAGTCACAGCATAAGAGTTGTATCTGAACAAAAAAGCACACATGAAAATGTTCAAGTTGAAGAGAAGTACTTGGAAACCTGCATATTTATAACAAGAATAGTCATTATCAAGTCGTCACTGAAGAAGAGCAAATAGTGAAAAATATTTCTGGCAGTATCCATATGACCTTTTTTTAAAGAATACTTGAATCATGTTACACTTTTGTTTGGTTGGTTGATAGGTCATTTTTTCCTCTCTCAGTGTATTTTCTGTCACAAGTATTCAATGAAACTAAGGTTAAATTACAGCAATAACTATGATGTTAGTAAAAGTGTTTAGTACACATATGAATATTGAGATGAGAAATTATTTGCACAGTTATCCATGAATTGTAAATATGATACAAAATGAATGAGCAAGATGCTAATAAATTTGAAAATATGTTTATTAATAATTTAAAATATTTCTAATCTGAATAAGTAATTCAAATTTATCTAAAAGCATATAAACATATCAAGGTGCTAAACTCATCAAACCAAACCTCTTGGTCGGCATCATATGCTTATTATTATTCCACAACTTAAATCATGCAGTCATGATTGTCAAATATTTAAACAAGGAACACATATTTGGCATGTGAGTATTCACAGTGCCAGGTTTCAGAACTGACCTTCTAACTTCCTGATAAATCAATTCTTCTCTCTCCAGTAGTTAATGGAGATTCCTTCAAAAGAGTAGTGCTAGCGTGGTCTTCACTTACTATGAGGAACCCCAAGGAAACCAGCTTCCTAATTCAAGCATCTACAGTTCTACCATGTGAATACCTTTTCTGAATTGTAGATAATGTGAAATATAATTAAATAAAAGGATGACTTTTCAATAAATTGGTCTAGAAACTGTATGTGTAATGAATGCAACACATCAGATGTGATGCTGTTCTGATGTAGCAAGGAAAACCTTTCCTTTGATTTTGACAGGTGCAGAATTTGTCCCATTATATTGAGAATATTAGAGTTCTCCCAGAAAATATTCAAGCAGGAAAACACTAAATCCTAAAACAGTATTACCAGTAGGGATCATCCGAATGTAGTATCTCAGCAACTCAAAATCATTCCTGCCAAAGGCTGCATGTGACTGCATTTTGATGAAATGCTGCACGTCTTGCACCGCTGAGGTATGTCCTTGTGCTCATGCTGTAGTGATGCAAAAATCACAATTGCTTTCTATAAAGAAAAGCAGGTGATGTGTGCCTAACATTTTTATTATTTAACTTCCTAAAAGAAGATTTGTATTCTAATTTCATGTTCACAGGGTCTGTCAATCACAAAATTATATTTATTCAATGCTTCACTGCAAATAACTAGATTCAAAATTTCAGAGGTCTCAGAACAACATAGGACTAGTCTCCTATCTCTTCCTTCCCTCTTATGTACAGAGATATGCATTCTATATCCACGAAAATCCTCCTTAGTCAGATCTTAAAAGAGTAAAATATAAAGTCTTCTTCCTATACTCATTCTAACAGGAGATAAGGGAAAGGGTGCCATATTTTTCTTCCAGGATTATTGCTGTAGACTTGCTTTTTAAAGAATTTGAGGTGACAAGAACAGTGGTGTGACATTAAATAATAATAACTAAAAGGAGCACTAGGACAGACCCATGAAAATCTTTGTATACATTTAAGCAGCTAAAAAGGCTCTAACTCCGGGCCTTTACATTTTTATTTGTTAGCTTGTAGGCATGTCCCAAAAGAATAAAAAAGAAAGAAACCAGAAGTATGTAGGCATGTATCCATCATCATTCTGAACCTTTCTGTCTCCCTCTGCCTTACAGCTCTTCAAAGACTCTGAGCATTTTGGGGGATAATTTATTTCTTACCAGCAAAAAACAGAGAGACAGAACCATAAATCTTTAAGAGGCTCTGTGGATACTATCGCAAAACAATCAATAATGCAGCCATGTTATTTGAAGACTTCTGCAAATTACCATCTGGTTTTCTGTAATAATGTTCTACCTTTATTATTATGTAGATTTCTTTCCTCCACAAATCTGTTTCCTATCACACCAATGCAGCTTGATCCATGATTATAAAAAGCCATAAGCTAAAACTCTATAGATATAATACAAATTTTTCTTCTCAGAACAAAAACAACCCACTTCATCTACCAATTTTAAAATGGACAAATATAAGGTTGGATATTCTATCTGAAGTCTCTTTAATAATTGACCAAACAACCTTGATGCCAACCTAATCTATCTGCCAACCTAATCTATCTTTATCTTTCTTAAAAATTCATATGTACACATTGATCATAAATTATCTTTTCTTGTGTTTTTGTTTTTTCATGAAAATTGAAAGGAAAAATCTTGTAGCTTGAGTTTTTCTAATACTGGCCAAAGAAATAAAAGTTTAAATACAAAGAATAACAGTAGAAGTGATGTAGAAGTTTATGGTATTCGCAGCTGTGTGAAGACACTGGTGGAATTTTCAACATTATGCAGGGAAATTGGAGCCCATACTTACTTCCAAAACATTTCTTAACCAAAGGCTGAATGAACTTTTGGGAGGGTCTTTCTTAGTCTTGCTTAATGCTCAGAGGTTTATTAGGGAATGGATCCTGTCTTACTCTCTTTGAAATGGTTCTAAACACGAAGGTAAAGAAATATCCCCTGTGGATGCATGAGAAGTGAAACAGTCTGTTAGAAGAGAGTGAGAATTTATACCTTTTTCTTTAATCCTGAAAGGTGGAAGACTGAGTTTTAACCTACACACTAAGAGGAATGAATTAGCTGCATCTCTTGTCTTGAATGAGTTCCCTCAGAATGGCTCTACTGGATGAATCAAGATCTGTGGGAGTTTTGTGGCTAAAACATCTTACCTGTGTGTACATGCTGAGAATCAGGGTAAGCCCATAAGCTTACCTGAAGAAGAGCTGTATTCTTCTAAAGTTTGCTGCAAATTTCAGAACTATTTGCCAAGAGGAAAGAAGTATCTCAGTGGCAATTCCAACCACAGCCAGATTCTTGGGCAAGCTTGCATCATTCTTGTATTTTCCTATACTATATTTATTGCATATAACTTCTCATTTTTTTCAGTAGATAACATTTCTGAAAGCTTTACTAAAAGATTTACGGTCACTTTTGAGTAAGGCTTTCTGACCTTTCAAAAGAAGTGCCTTTGGGTATGGAACAGTGCAGCCATCTGTATATGCCAATGCACAAAAGGAAAAGGAGTAAATAATATCTGATTTAATTTACAGAAATGGCATTTCAAGCAAGAAATGTCATCTGATACAGTTCTGGAACAGTATATTATCAACAGGTTCATTGAAAGAGGAGTGAAACCTAGTGAAACCTACACATGATCAATTTCTACTTTTTTGGGAGGGGACAGAAATAATAGAGATGGACTTCTTATTAATCTTCCACCCATTACCTAGGACCGAATACCCTGCTAAAGTTGTCAGAAAAAAATCTTCCTGAAATTATTTTAGTACTATTAGATCATATGATAGATCTTAAATAATTATATTAGGTGTGTGTGGTATACCTAAAGTTTTAATTTTGACAGTGCATCTGGTATAAACCTTCTGCAAGAGACTTTTTCTCCTCAGCAACAGCATGACATAAAGAAAATGTAAGATCAGACTTTTTTCCTTCTTAACATTAATTTCACTTTATCAAACAGTCAAAAAAAGAACAAAAAACCCCCCCACCACATTAGACCTTATAAAAAATGTCCTTTTTTATTTTTGTGAAACAATAATCAACAATTTCCCTATGTGAAAGAGTGAATATGTTTGACTGTCATGCACTGGGCAATTTAAAAATGATTCCTTTGTAGGATTCACTGATAAGCAGTTGCAGTTCTTTCTTCATTTTAATAGTCTTTACAGACTTAAAAAAAAAATGCTTTTTCATCTTTTTCTGAATCTGACTTCCCCTATTGCTTTATGATTACATTTAAATGAATGCAATTTTCTTTTCCTATTTGTTATTTTAATACAATAAAAAAGTGTTCATATGCAAACACTTTTTTGTTATAAAACATGCCTTTTTCTTTCTTTTCCAGTCATAGAAATAGAGTCAGTCAAAACATACGAGCAGGTCAGCATGGTGACCTTTGGTTTTCAAATCTGATTTTTGGCACTGAAATCAGATGGATTTTACTGCAAGAATCTGTTTTACCATCGTAATAAAGGCACCCACTTTTGGCAAGTCACGACAGAACATAGGACAACTCTATTATTTCATGTTGCCAAGAAAGCAAATCCATCACTTTTTTAAGATCAAAAGCATGTTTTAATGGTGGTCCTATGAAAAATGTCACTTGAGATGTATTGTAGTTATCAGAATAAAATACTACAGTCTTCCGTAAGTATACATTTTTAGATTGAGCCATCCCACATCAAGGTGAGCAAAATCACTAGATTGCTGCAGTGTGCCACAAGTACTGGCAGGCCAAAGCGACACCTCTGTTGTAAAACAGAGGTCCTAATAGGGAGATAGCTTTCCTAGATTAGCTCTCCTAATAGGGAGAACTTCAAACTCAATTATCAGAAAAGACAATAGCTTTATGTTGATTTATATCAGCTTGCTATCTATTCAGTTTCATCAAAATATATTATGTACTAGTTGTGATTCTTTCTGAGCGGAACTTGCAAGATCCAGCCAGACCAAAATGATGTTTAGGTTAGTATGAGCTTTAGTGAAAACCAAGTAGGTAATGGAGCACCTTCTAGAGTCCCTAATTCCACTGAGTCCCAAACGATCCTAGGGATCAGTGATACCTTTCTTCATAACTACTGCTGGAAAAGGGGAGCACAGAACACATCACTCTGTCTTTATTCCACCTCCAGTACTGCTGAAATTTAGAACAACAAAAAAAAAACAAGTGCTAATAACCTTCAGAGGAGAAAAAGTCAGTCGTACCTCTTGCCTACCTTTTCCAGAGCTATATGTGCTCATCTGTAGAGCAAGAAACACTTGAATTAATACTGCCCAATATCAGTTTTATTAATGTTATTTATGGCAGGACTTTAAAAACTTAATTAATATTCCAAGAGGCACTTTTCTATATCCAGACTTCCCCAGAGCTGCATTATTCTTGAATTGTTGCCACATGTACTCTGATATAAATCCCAGAGCACAATAGAGCATCCAGCACATAACAGCACTCCTCGCTACGGTTTGTGGACTTCATGCCAATAGTGGCTGGCGTGTAAAGGCTCCATAAAAGGAAGCATGAGGGCACTATATTTCCATATTAGTAGAGTGATAAAATACAATCAATCATATTCTCAAAAAAAAATGTAAACAAACACAGAAATCTATATTGAGACATAAAAGGAGAGAAAAATTGCTAATATTGAACCTATTTACACAGAATACTGCTCAAATGCATCCCTGTAAGAATGTCATTTCAGCTCCACCAATAACTTAAGAAAATCCATCCAGAAATAGTTTCTTAGGAGGTTCTTAATGTTGAGGTCATCAGAAAATCAGCATTTGTCAAGTATTATTATGCATCTTTTCGTCAAAAGAGGAGATCTTCTGCCAAGAGCAGATCCTCTACCCACCCAAAAGAAACAAACAAATGAACAAATCTATGCTGTAACAGTAGTGGCTGATTTTTAATACTGGCTAATCATCCTTAAGTCTTGGATTCCATGAAGACATGGGCTAGGTCTCAATGAAGAACTTTGGTGCACTTCTTGGATACCATTGTGCCTAATTTTCAAGTGTGTTGCCCAAAGTGGGATGCCACACCTGTATTTTAGCTGTGATCTGTGTGGGGTAGAACTACGTCAGCCAGCCAAGCTCGGAGCTCTGCAGAACATACAACCTCTAACACAGCATCATGCTAACCCTGCTGAATGGCTCCTTCCAAGCCCGGTTTGCTCTCTAACCTACAGAAGATGGTTGGAAAGAATGGCCTGTTGCTTGTGCTTGCTCATGTGGGCTTCTCCCATATGCCACAGGTCTGGGAAATGCCTCTCATAATAAATGACCCCAAAACAGCAGGATAATAAGATACAGTAGGAGTTATGCCTGAAATCTCGAACAATTAAACAACCTAGTTAAGATACAGGTAGATATTTCTATGCTATTGAATTTTAGAGCCTCAAATATATTCCTGATGGTAGCACATCTCTTATGTCAAATATCTAAGTAGCGCTCACTATTTTATTTTAAACTATAGTCTTATATTTATTAATTAAAAATATCCCTTATTCTGTGGACTTTTAACTATTCTCTCTACATAATAATCTGACAGAAATGGTTCTTCTCTTTGAAATTCTTGTAGTCCAAATGATCTGATTTCCTCTAACAGTTCTACAGATAGCAATGTCCCTATTCTATTTTGACTAAAAAAGAGAAATGTAAAATTAAATTTTTGATTTTTTGATTTTATGTGGGCTTTTCTGTGTTATTACATGGAAATACACAGGCTGTGTCATTACAGTCATTCTAACATGCATTTATTCATCTTAACAGAATGATTATAAGAAAAGTATTATAAATCCTCTTTTTATAGATGAAAAACTCAGGTGCTGTCAAACAAGTTGGTCCCTTATTTAAAACATTTTACAGATCTATAATTGGAATCTGGCCCTTCTGCCTCACAGCCAGGGCTTTGACTTAAAGCTTATGTTGTCTTTCTTCATTTCCAAAAAAAAAAGATGAGAATTCTACAAACAATATATATAAATGCCTGGAAATATTTCCACACTTATATTCCATATTTCTGAAGAAAAACTTCAGAGAATAAAATAAATGAAAACTCATTTTATCAAACTATGGGAGAATTCCAGATAATTTTTATTGGTCACGTCTGCATTAGCAAACGTTGTGGACACAACTGTGGAGATCATCAGAAGGTGCTGGGTGCATGATGTCCATGATATATGTGTTTCAGAATGCTTTACTTTGACTCGTCTCCAATCTAGTTCCATGATTGCTCTAGCTGTAATCTCGGAATGCACCTTCTGGCCTGATTTCATCCAAAAGGAATCCAGTTTGAGACTGATCTTCCCTGCAATAAAAACCAAAGCCCAACAAATGAGAACAACTAGTGTATTCAGTGAGCTCCAGACCCAAGAAAAAGTGCTAAAGTCCATTTATATCCCTTATATCCTACAAAAGATCCATTCTATTCTAAAATTCAATTCTTTTTGCTTTCCCTTTAGGCACTAAATCTGTCTTGCTTTGTAGCAGTCCAATCTTGGCACTAGAAGAAAATTTTGGAGTTCTCTCTACACCTCCAGCTGTGGAAGCAACAACAGCAGCTCAGGGATTTTTGTGTAGAAAGCACAGATTCCTCCTTCCCCATCACCCAGCAATGTCTTCGGGCTCTACAGGACCTGTATCCTAATCCCTTTTCTCCATGGATGGCGGAACAGCCACTTGACTGTGAGCTGACTGTACATTGGATTAGCTGTTCAAACAGCTGTCATTGTATAAACTGTATCTTGTCTCATTAAGGAAAAAAAAATGACATAAAGAAATAATTCCACAATTGTACACTCTGTGCCATTTGACACAATTATGGCCAATGACCAGAGAAAATTAAAAGTCTTACAAAAACAAAATGTTTAAATTGGAGGACAAATGACATGATGTCCAAAGGAGCACAGTGATGTGAAGGGTTCTTTTTTTCTGACTACCATCTTTAGCAACTTGCAAAGATGGAGGCCATACACAGAGAGGCAACATCATGCCAAGCTATTCCTGGAAATCTTTCTAAAACACTCTATTACGCAGATCAGTGTGTTTATGAGATAGTTAAAACCTTGAGACACAAGTGAAATATTGAAAGCCAGGCTCCAAAGGATTTCAAAAGAGCAATATTTCATCTTAGGTGTCAAAACTATTCCACTACCCATGGAAATAATATTTCTATGTTCTTCTTTCCTTTACAGCAAAATACAAAAATCTTGTATGCCTTGAAGATCATCAAAGTGGTGATACAAACAGGAAGGAACAGAAATTTGTGGCAGGAGTCTTTTTACTTTTCCTGGTGCATTTCACAGATGTGATGAAAAAAAGTAGCAATACATCTGGCACCTGTGTCCTGTTTAGTGGTATTCTCTTCAATATCTATTGATTATATCCAAAATTAACAAGATGGCAGCTATAACATGGAAAATAACAGAATTATAGGTAACCATTTGTAAATCATTTATGTTTAGTAAACCATACTTTAAAAAACTGTAACACATTAAAAATGCTTGAGAAATGAGATGTAATTGCCATGTGTTGTCTATCTTTGACCACGCTCCCTTTAGTCATAAGTGACTAAAAAGGCATCCTTTGATTTTTATCTTGAGCCACCACTCTGCCTCTGTTGGTAGTTGTTTTTGCATTAGCCACTGCTTTTGTTTATTATGTGTAGGAAATGGAGAGTTGACAGATCATTAGGACAGTTTACCCGAGGGCTTGTGGAGTCTATCCTTGGAGATACTGAAGATCTATCTGGACGTGGTCTGGGTAATGTGACCTAGGTGACCTTGCTTGAGTAGAGTAGTTAGACTAGATCCCTGGATGTCCCCTTCAACCTCAACCATTCTGTGATTCTGTGAAAATTAATTACAAACAGTTGGAAAAATATTTTATTTACTGTCACCTGAAAAACAGAATTGGATATTACCCTATAACTTCCTCATTTATACAGAAAATAACAATATAGCATAATAAACTCATAATAAAAAGAAATTAATGTTTTTATTTTTTCTTCACTCTCCTCAAGTCCTGCAGAATTTTACACATTAAAAGCATAAGAAGCAAGTCTTGTTGAAATCTGTAAGATTAATCATGTGTCAAACACCAAGGACACATATACCTATATGCACCAGGATTCATGATTTTAATATGGAGTGCTGGGCTGACCTGAGTAAATTATTTCACTATAACATCTGTTGCAAAAAAAGGCAAGCATAATGAACCAAACTTTTCATTAACTTCTGTTTTATTCATCAGTCGTATTTGGATTAGAATAATTTGCTTCCCTGACAACAATAAAATAAGGAAACACAATTTATCAAAACACAAATTATCATTTTTATCTGTGAAAGTTGGTATGTTTTTGGAAAAAAATTGGAAAAATTTTTCACCATTTTGAAACTTATTTCAGCTGAATTTTTACCATATTTCCAAATCTTTTTGTATTGCTGATATTTTTGTTTTCTAATTGACTGAAAATATTTTTAAAAAAACATTTATATAAATATACACATAACTAGAAAATCACAGCTGTACTTATAGACCACATAATGCTTTAGATATGATAGGATTACAGATAGTACTACAATACTGTACAGACCTAATAACAGAAAATGAATACATTTGATTAAAAAAAAAGTAATTAGGAAACTAGCACTCTTACTTTATTTAGGTCTTTTCATATCATATTCTTGTCTGGTTGTTCTGGATATCTTCTGTGCCTCAGATATGCAGGTAATTTAAAAATGTCTAAGCAAACAGTTTGAGGGGAAACTTGCTGATTCTCATGACTTTATCTTTTTTTTTTTGATACAGTGTAGCAAGAATTTACATTTAATCGCCTTATATAGTTAGAGACATTACGGATAAAGAATATTGGAATTCAGGATGCCTCAGAAGCAGCTACATCAAAAATATATATATATATAAGCCAAGAAGAAAAAACAGACCATTTACCATTTAGATTAATCAGATTCAAGGAAATGAAATATTTGTGCTAGACCTTTACTCTTGGTTACTAACTAAAAGAGAAGAACACTGGCAGAGCCCTTCGGGACTTGTGTTTCTTCTGGGACAGACAAGAGACAAAAAGCACAGGCACTTTCTTCAGATTAAAGAGAACAGAGATGCTTTCCAAGATTTGAGATTTTTTCTTCTTGCATAAGTAGACAGTGTTGCCTACTTGTTTGGGAACTCTAAACCCCAATAACCACAAGATCTGATTTTTTTTTTCTTTTTTTGGTAGTGGTGACATTTGCATTGTATAAAAGGGAGGGAAGGAAATATGCTCTCCTTCCCTACATCTAGGCTGTTCATTCTATCATCAACTAATGATGGTGAGTGGCACTCTTCGATTTTTTACTGGGTAGTAGAATTCTTCTGAAGCCTTTTGGAAAAAGTTAAGATAAAAAGCATGATGACACATTCGGGTAATGACAAAGATCTAACTAAGTTGAATAGGAAAGCTAACAGCAAAGCAGTAAGTATAAAAATATCATGCAATAGATTCTGCATTTGGTCATAACTCTTGCTTTATTGCAGAAAGGCTGTGCTATTATTTTTCCTAGAAACTTGCCCAGAGTCTCTTTCCTATCTTCATCTACAGAAAGTTCTGCTCATTGAGGGTAGACTTAGGGAGTGGTAAAAGAAATTGGACAATCACTATCATTATTTATATGGCACTTTACTGACAATTGTACAGTAAGCTGTTATAAAAGCCTCTGGCCAGGAAATATTATTGTTAAACAGCAGGAGCTTGAAACAATATGTTCAATTGCGCAAATAAACAGAGTGGCTCAGAGGGCCAGATGGCATGAATCAGCCTAGTCCTACAAGCCATACTGGTACTCAAGCAACTTAGAGCAGTTGAGAGTCTACCCCGATATTCCTACAGATGGAAGCCTTTGCAAAACATATGTGTTTGCAGCTGTTTTGTGACAACGGGGTGAGAAGGCACTGGGTGAATGCTGTCCAGCCACATAGGAAAGCACAAAGGAAACCACTGAAAACAGAAAAAGCAAACAGAGTTCATACAGTGGGGAGGAAAAAATCCATGAGTGATACACACTTATTAAATTTACAAAGCTGACACGGCACTGGTTTCTTCCCAAACAGTAGTTTATTTCAGAATCTATTTTGGAATATTCTATATTCAGAATTCATTTCAGAAAATTGTCATATTTTCAAGTTGTTTGTCCTCATAAAATGCATGTGTATTTTTATCTTTTAATATTTGACAACTGGCATAGTACAGGGAAAATTAATAATGAAAATGGATCTTTTGTAAAAATAAAAACTGGATATTCTAGCTGCTCTAGTGCAAGAAAATAATATCTTTTTAAATACCTACAAAGGTAAAACCATACAGCTCGGAACAGTAATAACAATATGAGACTTCTTTCAGGGAAAAGCTTCTTGGTTTAATCTGAGTCTTGTTTAAAACAAATAATGCTTGGCAGTGCCAATCCAGGTTTTGACTACTTCTGCAAGGTCTCTCACCACTAGTACAAATTTTCACACTTCCTTCATACTTCCTTTCAAGTTGACTCCTTCTTTAACATGTTCTTTCAAAGATATCTTAACAATTCTTTTATAATCTCACTGAAGGTCATTTTTAATGTGATCGGGTTAGGGCAAACACCTTCTTAGACAGTTTTGGTCATTCCATTCACATACACTCACATTCCTGCCTTGGCAAGAGCACTTTTCTAAGGGGCACCTATGAAAACATTTCCAGAAAATCTATCCAAGGGAGCAGTGATTTTGAAAATACCTTGGTTCACAACACAGAGGCAGCTGAGCAGGAGCTCTTCATGCAAGCCATCAGCCAAATAGTCCAGCTAAATCTTGAATTTATAAGCTGATACTGAGGAAGAATAGGAAAGCTATACTGTCCTGCTTTTAGATTAATGCAAAATCCCATGTCTACCTTATTATTGTATCCCCAGCTCAGGAAAAATCATGAAAAAGCCAACAAGTTTTCAGACCTTAACCATAAGAATAACAAAAGCATTGAGAGACGCAATTTGCAAGGATAGACTTCTGAAATCAGTCTGTGTAGAGAAGGCTGACTTTAAACTATAAATATGTGTACAGAGGAAAATCAAAATCTAGAAAATAATACTGGCTCAGCAGAAAGTAGCTGAAGTTAGATCAACTAGAGAAAAGACAAATGTTTCAGATGAAAGTCTAACATCTGTTCTCTTTAAATAGTTTTCTTCTGAATACTTGTCTTTATCTTTTATAAACTCCACTTAAGTATCAAAGTAAAATAATATCCTGAAAGCTCAGTATATTTGGAAACATAGAAAACTTATTTCATGTAAGTCTGCACACCATGTTTTTCTTTAAACTTGATCATAAATTTTGATGGTATATACCCAAGTTTTCACATGTACAAATATACATACATAAGTAACAGGAGTAGGAGAACTGAAAATATTCTGTGATGTAAGAGTATGCAAGCCCAGGTGTTATAGTTACTAGATCTGAGTGGAAAATAGAAATAAAATATTGCAAAAAAGGCAGTTAAGGTTTAGTGTCTTCTTTTCTTATGAAAGGTGAACGTTTTGTACTCAGCAACATGTCATCCACAGACCTCAGAAAAAGAACTGTTACTAATTAGTAGAATAACTGCTGAATACAAGTACAATTATTTTAAGACTTCTACAAAAATCCTCTTCATTGAAAATAATTACAAATTAAAAGCTCAGAAGAAAATTCAAATAATTAGTAAATAATTGACATCTGTGGTGATTCGATTAAAAAGAAATTAACATTAGAGAACTAAAACAACTAGCTGAATGGTATTAACTAGTCAGGCAGTAGGGGAGGCATTGAACACCTATAAGTAGCAAGAAAGTGGTGGGAGGGAACAAATGCTTTTTTGTTGTTATTGTTGTTCCGTGATCAATTCTCTAAAGAAGTTGGTGACAGGCAAGTATAGTATGGCTGTTACACAATTTCTGTATTTCTTGAAGCTCAAGAAAGATTATTAATCTTTCTTTCTGAATAATACAAAGTTCAGAGCTGAGGGGTTTTTTTTCAACTTAAGTAGTACTTCAATGAGTTTTCTGCTTATTTTTCTAAATTAACTTACAAAATTTTTCTTCAAAAATTATTTTCATATGTGAACAATCAAGTTCTTTCTAATAGTTGAGCAAAGTGAAAGGGGAACTGAGAATACTTAGACAAAGAGCTATTATGTGAAGCAAACTGAAAAAAGGAATAGCAAGATCAAGTTATATCATTTAACCAGCTATCACGATGGTTAAAAGATTTAATTCTGTGCCAGTGAATATAGCCAAGTAAATAACACCTATTAATGTTTAAATAATAAAAAAAAAGCTTTCCCACACCTTTTCATCTTCCCATTTTTCAATTCTTATTTTCACAGTGCATATGTTTAACCCTGTACTGACATGGGAAAGACAATTAGTGAAATATTTTCTATGACACAGTCATACACTTTCTAGCCTACTTTCAGATAGTGCTGCCAAAAAACTACCTTTGTCCTTAGAATCAGCAGAGAAGTAGATGAAAACTTATTTTTAAGAATCAACTTGAAAGAAAAAAGCTAGTGTTAAAAAAAGCATTTTAAGTTATTAATTGTTGTGTTCACTTTTTGGGGAATTAGGCAACAACAGATTCTTAGTACCAATAAAGAAGCAAAAGCAAATGCTTTGCTATGGAATGCCAGGAAAATGAATAAGAAGGTTTTCGGATGGCACAGAAGTATAGTCCTCTGTGTTAACCAGATATATTGTTATGCCATATCTCAGAAGTCACAGAAGCCTAGGGGAGAACCTCTACTTGTTGCTGGTTTTCTTTTTTTTTTTCTCTCCTTTTCTTTTCTCCCTAAGACAACTGCAAGCTTCTCTCCAATACATATATTATTCTCACAGAAGTTGCAAGAAACCTATCATTAAAATAAGAGGAGCCTGGGAAGAGTAACAAACGCTATCCGCTCTAGATTAATGTTGTTAAGGCTCCTTCTCTGAATGCAAACTCAGACCCTGTTTCAAAATATTGCTGAACATCGAGACACATCAACATAGGAGACACCACTTTTCATTTTTGGGCACAATCACTTTTTTTTTTCACAAAGTAGACCCAAAAAAATCCAGGAGTTTTCAAAAGTGTTCTGAAGTACGAATGAAAATATGAGCGCTGGAGTTAAGCAAAGGGCTAGAAAAGGCACCTTGGGCCATGTTAGGAGAGGTGTTATGTTCCGAAAGATAGAGAAGTTCTGTAACTATAAAACAAACAAACAAAACCCAAACCAAACCAACCAACCAACCAACCAAATAAAAGGTCTTCTGCTCACATAGCAGTTTCTATATAGTCTGTCTGCCCATAGGTCTCCGATAGATTGTATCAGTGCAGAGTGTCACACAGAGGGCGGATATATAGCTGCTTAATTGGCTGGGCAAAAGAAACGGGTTCACAGTCACACGCCTTTGAAAGTTGTGCTTACCTACTTGGACACAAATAAAACAGCCAGGTAAACACTGGGGTGAGGAAAGAACTGACATGTCCCTACATCAGTGTTGACATAAGTACCACTTTCAGTCAGAGAATATATTGGTTCAGGCTGGAAAGATGAATGAAACTGATGATAGTTTTTAAGTAACTTTCAGAGAAGCATCTCCACTGAGAGGCTGCTCTTCTCAAGGTGAAGCTTGCTATATTTTTAAGTGGGACAATATGAAGCCTGTGACAATGGTAAGCCGGAAAAGGAGCTAGGCTAGAAGACCCTGTGAGTTCTATCTAGAATTTTGCAGTCCTTAAGCAAAAGATATTGACATTGAATATAAAGGGAGACTTCTTAGCATTAATACTTAAAAGGACTGCATAACAGTCCTAATGTTAATCTGGGCAAAAACATTTTCTTATAAGATTAGAAAAAAAAACAGCTGGAAAATGGAGGAAAAAAATAAGAATAAAAAAAAAGAAAAAAAAGGAATTTTCTGAAGCAGCATCTTGAATGTCCAAAACCTTTGATTCTTCAAAGAAATTATGGAATCTCTGCATTTGTAAAAAAACATTTAGAAACTATTTTTCATAATAGACTTTGGATGAGATAATAATTTTTAAGTTAAAAAAAACCATTCGTTTTGAATTGCATGTGAAACTTATTTTCCATTTCTACTTTTAAAGTGTGTAGTCCTCCCTTACCTGCCCTTTGCACCTTGTATATTAGAGTTCACTGGGCTTTTCCACAATGATCTGTTAACTGGTTTCTCATTCTCTCTTCCTGAAGAGTAAACCTCCCAAAATTTTACAGAAGTAAGACCTAATGGAAAAGAAGAATTAGAATCTCTTAGAAGCTAGGATCTTAAGGACCCTGACATAAATATGAGAGTCAGTACAATTATATTTTTTAAACTTTATACCCCTTATATCTCTGGATTCTATTTACTCATCATTAAAAGACGTATTGATTGAAATGTACCTCGACTTAAATATAAGATTGGCTCTATAATAAACATAGCATTTATAATAATATAGCATTTTGGTGACAATTTCACAAGTTATGTGTAAGTAGAACTGTGTGATTCTGCTATGAAAAAGAAGAGATAACATGGCAGAAGAACAATACAACTTTAGGTACTGCCTGTTAAAAAGAAAATAATGACATGTTAAGTAGGATTTATAAAAATCAGATTACAAGCTTTCAGGATAGTCATCTTTCCAGAGCTGTAAGGAATAATGGCCCTCTTCAATTAACCTTGCTCTTGCATTTACACAGAGTTCATTTATGGACCCTTGTAGGAAGTATTTTGTTTTGCAGCCCTGCTTAGCAAATTACTTTAAAAAAAAGAGATCAGTAGAAATCTTCTAATTCTCACCAGCTTGATTTAGCATTGGGAGAGATGCAAATGATGGTAGCAATGTAAAACCATTTATGATCCTGATAAAATTTAGATAGAATTTTAAATTGGTAGTTAGGAACTGAAGACTGTAGTATTTCATAGTCAAGAGTTATTCGTAATAAGACTTCGCCATCTCTGCAAATAAATGTTGCAAAGCCATGAGTAGAATCCTGGTTCCTGAAATACATGTCCAAGCTCCTTTATAAAAAGAATAAGCAAATATAAATGCTTTAAAATGGCAATCTGAAAAAACTCACACACTGAGAAGGAAGTTGCCCATAATGAAGCACTGAGAAATGCTAACTGTGGCTGAAATCTTGCCTTTTACAACTAAGACAGAACTAAAGAAAAATACCAATTTCTTACAAAGGATTTTGACTTTTGAATTGTTAAATAGTGTAAATGACTTCAAAAATCCTTCAAAGATCTGACCTTGTCACACTGTTTCCCTTCAAAATAGGATAGAGAAGAAGATGCTCTCCTTTTAGCTGTTAACTGTTAGAACATTGCCCAGGAAATGGGAAATCAAGGTGTCTTCAGCTCAAAGCCAAATCCTCTCTGAAGAGAAATCACCCTTGTTTTTCCTATCAACTTTACATTACTTACTGTCACCTTCCTCGTAATTATACTATAAAAAGGGGCTCTCTTTAGTGCTTTCTTTTCAGGCTTCTTTTTTTTTTTTTTTTTTTTTTTTTTAGGCTATTCAGGGTGCTGTTATTCAGACAGGCAACGGGTACGGTATTGGTGCTAGAACTCTGGATTTAAATTTGTCTTATTACAGCCATTTCAAAGCTACCATACAGTCTAAGAACCCACAGAGTGTCACCAGGCTCTCAGAAAGAAGCTCTGAAATGGCTTGTTTCCACTGTACTCAGTGGCAGCCAAGACACACCCTTAGTTAATATGACACAAACAGTGAAGGCAGAGGAAGTCCTAGGCATCTCTAAAACAGAACTAAGCACTGCTGCCTAACAACAGAGGGAGTCTCTGTAAACAGAGAACGGAGAAAAGGAGTAAAAATACTAGCAGTCAAAGTTTGCAGATCCAGAGGCTGCCAGGGGGATAGGAGAAGTGAGACTGCTCCTCTCCCGTAGCAGTTGCCAAGCTAGTCTTCCCTGAGCTGCAGCAACAGTGAGCTTGGTCTCACAGGACGCTACAGCATATGAAATACCTATGGCTGTTTGCCACTCTCAGCAATTTACTGGGCATAACAGTTTTATTTGTCTACACCTAGCTGATCAAGATAAGCACACTCCTAAAATAGACATAAGTTCTTTAATAAGCACCTTTTCAGAGGCACACACATGTGCTGCTGCTTTGCCTTAATACTAAAAGCACCTTCAAATTCAATCTACAAATCTACAACTCTGTAAGAATGAAAAAAAAAAAAAAGTGTGGTTTCTTTTTTCTTTACCTCCAGAGCTGGTTGTGCTTATTCTTTCCCAGCTCATTCCTTCCTTCTGAGTTTTCTCTTAAGACTCACGTCTGGGAGTAATTTTTGTGAGGGCTCTGACACCCTTCTCCAAGTTACAGACAAGTTGCCTCAGCCGCAGCAGAAAACATAAATTTTGTCATCTTGGGTTGCTGGAGTGAAGGAGTTAATCCAGTATTTCAGTTCAGTCTGTTGCAGCCACGAGCTTTACTGAGAGAGCCTGCATTATGTATGTTGTGTACTGCTTTGTGTGCCTGACTCAGGCATTGATGCAAATGCCGATACTACTCAATATTTGTGAAATCCCAAATATTTGTACAAAATACAGTGCCATCTTAAGTACAGACTCACCAGTTTCAGGCCACCAACCTTTCATGTCAAAGGAGATGCTGACAGGCCTCTTCAAACCCTTAAAACAGGCCTCATAAGGTCGCAGAAATATTCTATGGTTGCAGCCACTTTTGTGGTCAATCCAAAATCTTGCTTGTGCATGTTGAGCAGAATGCAAGATACGGCTATTCTAGAAAGCAAATAACACTGCTGACATCAAGTCTTTATCCCCAGTGCCTTTCTGACTTTTATTTCTGCAGCTGTCCTTTATCACAATGAGACTAAGCACAGATCTTTCCAGGTTAGTTTTGGTGAAGTCTTTTTGAAGCCCAGGCATTCTATTAATAAGTCAGACTTTGAACTAGTATGTTGTATCTATCTCCTTTATTTTTTAACATTCTCTTGACATTTTTCACTTTATAGTTCTTCTTTACCACAGCTTGATGACAGTTTCCTGAGCATTTTGAAAAATCCTAAATAATTAGAGTTCAATAGAAGTACATTCAGAGGGTGGTTAGCTTTAATGAGCTTTTGCAAATTCTCCCTCATTATGCCCTTCATTTTCATAATGGTTCATGACATTAACTTTTATTCCTTTGGGTCTGTTTCTTCTCACACATTCCAATTATTTGTTTAGCTTATACAAATAGCTGTGATATTTGCCTTGAAAATTCCTTATCCTAAATGAAAATGGTCTGCTGAATCTTTATTTCACATTAAATCTTTTAAGGAATTTATTGCAAGCACTAGAAAAAAATCACCATTCATTAACATAAGAGTAACCCCAAAACTTTACAGAGGTTATAGAAACTTGTGCATGTTTTGAGTTTTTATTTTAAGTGTCCTTTACAAGCTTCTGAAATGCTTTCTGCTTTTCTGAAAGAGCCAAGGGCAAAAATTCAATGGAAATTATTCTGTCACTGAATTTTCTGAGCAGATTAAAACAAGAGGCATTGAAACACAAGAGAAAGCCTGTCTCTGTGTGACATTAAGCAGAATCTGCTTGACTATATATATACATATAGTTTCTTTGTTTAATATTTTAAATACAAGCAATCAGAATTTTAGATTATTCTTTAAAGAAAAGCACTAAGGTCATTAGAAGATTGTTTTTCTTTTTGTGAGCTAGTTACATTTCAGCTCGATTTGCACGCTGATCTGGGTTATCTGTGAGTGCCCTTAGGCCACCGCCCGGCCCTACCTGTGCGTACCCACCATCCCTGCCGTGGCCCAGGCCCCATTTCAGCTCAGTCCCTGCCCCACAGCACCACACAGCACTGCTGATTCCCAACCGCCCTGCAACCCTGTCCCTTGACCTTAAGCAGCAGGCTGAACGCCTGGCCTGGCCTCAGCTTGTCCCCATGGCCAGGCCACTCCTGCCTCGCCATCATGGGCTATGTCTGTGTCTTACCTTCACCAGGCCCGATATTGACCATGACCTGCAGACTCAACTTCAACCTCTTCTCCTCACCGCAGACTTTCCAGCTGATCTGCCCTGTTGATTGAACCTGACTGTGATCTTTACTCACCTCGCATGGACACTGTGGGTCTGGGTCCTGCCATGCAGTGTTAGTGCTCAGTTCCCATCTTCCCAGCCTATTGAGACTCAGCCAGCTCTTTATGCACCCTGACATTACCAAACAACCGGGAAACAAACATCACACTGGCACAATGAAGAAATACAACCAGCTCAAAAACAAGACAAAACAAAAAACAGGAAAAAAAAAAAGTTTCTGTGATTTAGCTTTTCTGTTTACCATTGCTTAATACTATTCTGCTCCTCAAACTACCCCCAATATTTGACAGATAGATAGAAAGGAAAAGTGTAATGTCATAAAGCAAGAGGATAGCTGATGCTCCAAATATATGTTTTTAAAACCTGGAAATCAGAAGGCTGATGTTTTTGTTTCTTTATTTTTACATGATAAGTTGATGAAAATGTTCTCTATAGTTCTGTAGACAGCGCAGGAGGGGAGCAAAAATAGAATAACAGGAAGAGATTTATGAGAGGCAATTATTTCTAAAATAGCTGCGGTTCAAACAGAGAAACAAGAAGACAAGCAAGTTTTACAGTAAAGAAAATGAAGACAGCCCGAAAATGAAACAGAGGTCTCTGGTGTCTGCCCAAGGCTTAAGGGCTTTGTTTTTTTATCATAGGCTGAACTACTGCTTTTCTTTTTAAAATAATGTTTCTGTCATTACAATTTGTTTTAAAGATACTTGACTGAATCTTTAGTCAAAGCGCTCATTGAGCAGCACTTTTTGATCATTCATGAGGCTGCTGTTTGGCTCCCTCTTCCACTAGACACACATGAATTTTTATACTTTTGATTCTTAGTGAGGTTCAAATACTGACCCTGACTAGAAGGTGGTTTAGCATCAGTCTTGAGGACTAAGAATGCCTAATCTGACTACTAAGGTCCTGGGACTAATGCCTCTCTTCCAGACATATATCCTGAGGACATTAATTTTCCAGGGGTCCAGGCATGTGATTACTATGATTTACAGTACAGCTCCCCAGGGATACAGAGTAATTGAAGGTCAAGGAAACCAAGAGTCTCGACTTCTTTTTTTAACCACCATTGTTCATATTACAGCCAGAACAAAAACACAGAGCAGAAAAATCTATGGAAAAGCTACACACCCTCCTCCTCTTCTCTTTAGTTTTCTTGCAACTCTGAGTCTTGTATGGGGCTTTGTCAAGACTCTTTTACCTTGTGCAAGATGTCTCTTTAGCTGTCTTTTCCCATTCCCTCTCCTTGTAGCCAGTGAACGTCCAGTCTTTCTGAAGTGGCCAGTGAAACCTCTTTCATACCATATCAAGTATGGTATGGTTCAGATGAGTCTTTGGTTATTTTAAAGAGGTGGTCAAAATCTAGAGCCACTTAATCTCCATTGCCTCCTTCTTTACCACACTGAACATATAGCCTTTGTAGAGCTGTTCAAATATACATGAACACTGGCAGTTTACTCATCTAACTGACATATCTATAGGCCATAAACATGCTAGCCTATTGATCATCACAATCATATTCTCAGATAAAATACCTGGGAAAATGTTAACCCTTTAAAGTCAGATAACAATCAGAGCAAGTTTGGGAAAAGAAACTGAAAAGTTGCTTCAGCATACCGTATCACACTGTATTGCATTAGAAAAATACAAAACCTTCCAATTTTCTCCCTGCATGTGAAAATGAGCAGAACAAAATCTCCACATGTGTCAAGATTATACTTTTAGGTGATGATTAATGAAACTGTGAGTTCAAGCTTATCACAAGGATGAATACTTAATACAAAAACACAAAAGTTAACTAATATAAGAGGAAAGGCCTTGAAAGGGACAGAGAGAGATGATTTCTATTTCAGGCTGCTATCACACTTGAATTAACATCTAATCTTAAATGAATTGCTCCAGTGCAGTTACATTGCAAACCAAGTTTCTTCAGGGATCAGTTACTCACATATTGATCACCAGCAAAGGAAAGCTAATTTCTCCCCACTGAACAAGCCATTGATTTTTTTATATATATATGTTTGTTTCCAGATACAGGATAGTATCATGGCTCCACTGAAGAAAATAAGAGTTCTATTGTCATTTTTGCTGGTATCAGGACTTTTCCCATTAAATTTCTGAAACTGCAGTTTTAGAGACAAACTATTATCTATGGATGCAGGGAATGTATCATGATACAGAACACCAGTAGGTCTCACACTGTGGTGGTTCCATTGGATTATGATATTCACATTGCTACATGATTGGTAGCTTACTGAGAAATAATAAGTTTATTGACTGAAAGGACTTATAACCTTTGACTAGAATAAATAAAGAAAGGCAAAAGAAATTTATTTATTATCAAGGCTCTAGCATTCCATTTTGCTCAGTTCTCAACAGAAGGACAAAAACACTTAGATTGAGAAAAAAAGAAAAATCTGTTTGAGAACAGCGTGGTAGAGATTCAATACTCTTTTCACTTGTGGCCTAACCTGCAATTGCATTTTAGCAGAAGTAGCAGAAGCAAAATGTAAATCTTGACAAATGATGACAAGTAAATGTTTGTCATCAGTGTCTCACTGAACATCTTGCTTCCCTAAACAAAGCTCTAATTGATAATATAATTTTCTAAATTTTATCTAGCCTTGTCGAAGAATGACTATGGGAGAAAGGATTGGAGATAGATTTTTAAAACAAATATGGGGAAAAAGAAAAAGGAATGGCTACATTTTCTGGAGGAAAAATGTGCTTTAAGCATAGGTGGAGATGGAAATTAACAGAACTGTCATAGGAGTGGGCAGAGTTGGGGAGTTGAGGATAAAGGGGTGTAGCTGGTGTGAGGTGAGGGGTGTAGCTGGTACAGCACAAATCCTCTGAAAGAAGGCAAGTTGGGAATTTATCTAACAGCAGTTTGGTATAAAGCTGCAAAGGAGAATTTTGGCAGAGACTGCAGAAAACCATAATGTATTTAAAGAATTTCTTCATTGTAGCATTTCAGATTTTAATAGCAGAATTTGCACGCATCACATATAAGCTTCAAGAAAACAAAACAAAACAAAATCCTTTTTGAGATGAATATATGCCATTGTTTTCCATAAAAAAACTCAGTCTTTGGGTGAGTTTTCAAATGAACTCTGAAAATGCCTTCTTGCTTTTTTATCATTAGTCTCTGGAACAATACACTGAAAAAAGGGAGAAAAAAAGGAGGAATGTTTGCATTCCATCTGCTTTTTCATTCACTTTTTACCACTGTATTTAGCAATTACACAGAACTACAACTGAGCTGTGCCAGCCATAGAAACAATATAACAAATATCTGAAATGACACGGACCCCCTGGTAAAGGTCTTGTTCCTCTAGGGAACAATGGAGCTTAAGCGCTGCTCTAATTGAGGTTAATGGGAGTAGTTGGGTTGGTGCACAGCAGTTTTTGAAAAAAACAGGCAGAAAACCTAGCTGTGCATGTAGAAGCCTAACAACGGACATTTAATTTCAAAAATCTTGGCTCTTACCCTTCTTTTGTGCCTTTCTGTGGCAATTTTTTGATGGCAATATATTGCTATCTCCTTGGTATGTGTATATATGACACCTACATATGAAAAAAAATGTAAATTTATTAATATATCTGTTTTTCAGATGCATGTTTTTCAATGCATCAACAGTAATCAAAGTTAATGGCCCTATAAATCATGCTTTATGATGGAAGCTGAAGTTTAATAACAATTCAAAAATTTCTTCTCAATATCAAGTGACTCAGAAGATGAATTCTGCTCAGAATTTCTCTGCTTGGTTTTGATGGTCATACTTTTTAACTCTCTACTTTTGTAAAGCATTATTAAAAGTACTAGGAGCAATTACTTTCTGTTGATGGTTCATAAAGCAGTGGCTCCTGGTGTTGTATAGTGTCTCCAGATATTCTATATTTATCAAAAGTTAAACATTACAGTATAGTTCTTACTTAAAATACTTAAGAAGGAATGAAGATTTTGGGTGATATGACATTCATAAAGTTGATGCCTCTAGTATAAGACATAGGAAAATAACTCCAAATACAATGAAGAATATTTCAGTGAGGACACTTTCAAAGGAAAGGTTGTGTTTTTAGAACAATTAAAAGAGGAAAAGGAATAGAAACTACAGATGAGATTTCTTTCCTAAAATGTGCTTATAGTAGTAACTTGCAATTGTGCAGTGAATTTCAGGACAAAGCACACCATAATCTGTAATGAACATATGTATCAGCAGGACAGAATTTCAGTATTCTAGAAACTGATGCTGGGGAAGCTAAGTTTGGAAGAGTTTCTTGTTAGAATAGCAAATAGTTCAACAAGTACATTAATGTAGTCTGATTTCCAAATATATCCTTATTTGATAGGTCTATATTTTATAATGAATAAAAAAAAAAAAAAAGAAGAAAAAGAAAACACCTGCAGCCATGATTTCAGACTTACCACTAACTAAGCATCAGAAAATGTACATGAGTGAAACAGTACAATTATATTCACTACATGGAAAAAAAGTAATTAGTGTGAGGAACATAAACTGAGAAATGGGTTCTCATTTGGCTACTACAGTAGAAATGTTGCTTCTTAAAGTTAGAACACGTGGAACATCTCTTCCTTACAAGGACTTTCAGGTGTCTAGTAAGGGTACACTGACATGACATTACCTCTTTCATTAGACTATTAATAGGGCTTTTTACGTTTTCCTGTCACTTTCTGTTGAAGAGTCTAAAATTTTCTAAAATGCTCCTTTAGAATTTGAAAATATAGCAGTGTATATGTACAGATATATGCATATATACTTGAACCTGTATGTAAAAAGATACATACATTTATACCTGGAGATACTATATAATTGCTCTTTAAAAGGCAATCAAGTGAAACAGAAAAAAATACAAATAACCTTACAGAGATGAGAGCTAATAAAAGATGTCCCCAAATACATAAGCCACACAGCACACAGCTAGCCAAACTTACATCATTATATCATAATATGTAAAATATTTATCTTCTTGCATTTTCAGTCAGAATACTGTCATTTTAGATTGTCTCTGCACAGTTATGGGAACTGAAATAAGGAGTGACATTATACTAGACATAGAGCAAAACTTGTTGAAGCTTGTGAGTTTGACAGTAATTACCCATAGAAGAAGCAGACACATTTAATTTCAGAGTTCCTTGAAACAATAGGACCCACTCCAAAAATCATAGCTCACATGAAAAGCTTTTGAGCTATTGAGCTGGACTGGGGAGAGGTATCATTAAGAATTATTTTAAGGAAGGAAGGAGATGTCTATCATCATGAGCAGAAGAAGTCAAATAGGCAATTAATAAAACATTAAAGCACAGCTAGAGAAAGCAATTTTTTTTTTTTAAGTGAAATGCTCATGAAGCTGTGAGAAATAAGAAAAAAAGTTCCTCTTTCCTGCCTTCCCCCTCAAAATGTGGTATTCTTTGCAAATGAATACAATTACTTCAAAGAAAATTCTAGATCCTAATTTAACCTAAAGAAATCACTCTAGTAAACCTGACCATTAGTTTAGCCTCCAGGCCAACTAAGCAGGGCAACCAAGCTAAGAACATTTTTATTGAGCTTGTTAAGTGAATATTCTGAATATTCTTGCTCTTTTGTTGTTTTATTTATGTCAGTTTACTAAGCATTCAGTTTATTTCTTAATGTAATATGCTAACTTGTAATTATATTGGTTATATTTTACCTTTACAGTCATGGCCTCAGGCATGCAGAATATACTTCTTTGTAAAGTCTTTAAATCACTTGGATATGTTAGAGGAACCTGCTATGTGGCCAACAGAGTTGATCATCTGTAAATTTTAAACACAATTAGATTACATAGAAGTCATAATCTGCCCAAGCATCCTTTTAGCTATATCTGTCAAGAGGAGGAAACCCATAAACATTTATGATAAGCTAGTGCTGCCATCTATAGCAAAAAAGACCTTGCTTTTTATCCTATGTTAATCATAGGCAAAATTGAATTAAATTAGGAAGAAAGGGCATAAATAGAATAGCAAGGGAAGTAGAATGATGACAGTTCTCTGAAAACTGTGAATGAAGGTTGTACGGCTGTGTCAGATCTGAGTGCAACACGAGTCTTCATTTGATAAACATGAGCTTTAAAGGCTCCTCTTCAGTTCATTTCCTACTTGTGTCATAAAAGTACTAATTGACATAGTGATGTTAATCACATTCTCAAAACAGTCATTTTTAATCCTGTGAATCCTAAACTGTGAAGAGTCATGATGAGAATGTCAAGTATATTCTTAAAACAGAGAGAAAAGTGACTATTCATACTACGTATTTCAGATGTACTCTTGTAAGTTATCTGTATACAATCTGATTTCCTTGTATTTATTTACACAAAACTGACTTCTGTCATGGCCAGTTCTTCAGACTGACAGGCATCAGACAGTTTGTAGACTTAACATGTTTTTACTTGGACAACAGACCTTGCTTGCATAATGATTCTGCAGAGTTCTACCAATTCCCTGGGTATCCTAAATTTTCAGTTACAGGACAGGCCTCCTAATGATCATTTGAATAACATGCTGACAGGTAACCAATCATCAAAAGTAACAATAGTGAACACGCTGACATATTGCATTCTGCAGTGCTTCTAGGCATTTCACTGGTTTTAATGACTCTTTAAAAAACATGTTAAAATAAACAGTCCTTATTTCCTAAGTGCTGGCCGTGCTGATACATGGAATAACAGCTGGGAAGAGCACATTGGAAATTTCAAACCCCTGACTGAAGAGTTTTGTTTTGTTTTTGAAATCTGTATGCACAATGTTATGGCATAGAAGTTTTGGCATCATCCTGGCTTAGCTCTGAGACATGTTTTAATTTCTCACCTGATTTTGCAGCTTATCATTGGATGCCACAATTTATTGGTTGGCTATTTCCTCCAGATAGGCCGTTTCTCTTCATATGATGATAAACTAAGAGGGATGAAAGCTTCTATTAATACAGCAGGAAGCGTAGCCAATACCACTGGGAAGATCTAAAATTGTTACTTACCGCTGAAGAATTGTAATATGCATTAGGATGTGAAGGAATCCATCTCCAATGCAGTAAGAGCATATATATGTATGTATATATTTGTATATTAGATGCAGGAAAACAAATGGTTTCATTTGGAATCAAATAAATTACTTCTAAAGCCTATAATACCTTCTATGAGGTTTTAGCTGGATTACAACATTTTTGCTCTTTCTAATCATTACACCAGGAAAATATACAGATTATTAATGAATTATTACTTATCATAGTTGTATTTTAGGATGTATACTTGTTTGTACAGTCAGAATGGATCACTTTATTTCTGATATAAATCAACTCGGAATTAAGAATTAGCAATGTCCCTTGCTCTAATGCTCACACTTATTAGAAACCAAAAGAGAAATCTTGAAGATAAATTAAAGAAAACAATGACAATGATCAACAGCATTAATCATAGAATCGGTGGTATTACTCAGTTTTGTTGATGTTTATATACAGACTAAGGTAATTAATCATTAGAACAGATTGCCTAGACCAATCTTAAAATCTCCATCACTCAGAGTCTTTAAAAATAGGTTAGCTGTCAAGTGCAATCCTCTCTTGAGGAAAGCAATGGACTCAGTGACATGCCTAGACATTCTGCTGCCTGTTTGTGATTTCACATGAAAAAAACTGCCTGCAGCAATACTACCTTGATGCATTCCTGCTCTGCCTTTCACTTCTCCTTCCCAGCTGTTTTTTACTCTCAGCTTTACCAGCACTATTGTTTGTATGGTCATGCTCTGAACAAACACACAAAAATATCTGAAACAAAACTAAACCTCAAAACAATGTATTTTTTTTAAAAAAAAAGGTTTGAACTTTTTGTCTTACAAAATAACACTCTTAATTTCTGTGATACTCTAGTTTTCTAGAACAATTTTAAAGCAGCATAGGAAATTATGAATTTCTACAATGTATTTTGAGCCTTACTTTTTTCCTGATTCAATGTTCATATAAAGCTATATATACTTTAGCCAGGATGATTGCCAACAACAAAATCTAGCCTATTTCCAGCCTATAAATCAGAAATTATAACTTGTGAACCATTTGTATGAAGAACATTTATTACATATCTTTTCTTCTTTCAAGCTGAGCAGAAAAAGAGGAGACAGGAATTCTTGTTCAGCAAGGCATTTCCACAGATGTCTGATTTAAAGCATGTGAGCAATTCCAAAATCAAAGCACCTCCTTGTATGCATAAGGATTTTGCTGAATCTCCCACAGTACCGGGTATGAAGTAACTGAAAGATGCCATAGCAACGGTAACTCAGAAAGCTCTTTTGGAGGAAGGAGGAGTTCATAGCACTTCTCCATATTTAAGGATGGCTTCTGTTTTGACTGTAAAAATGTAATATACAAGAAATTGCCTTAGGGTGCTCAAGAATAGCATTCCCCAAAAGTTATGTATTTGAAACAGTGAAGTGGGGCATTCAACCAGTAGGTTCGATCCATTGATTCTATTGACTTCATACATTACTTGTAAGGACAGAGGAAAATAACTTATTTTTTTATAAGTACACCAGCTGACCATAACAGTCATATTAATAGCTTTTTCAGCCTCAAACTTGTCATCAGTTATGCAAAGTAATATCACAGGATGTTTCTTGGAAATGTGAAAGATCTGGGAAGACAAGATACTCAGCATATCTCTAGAGAGTGACTAAAAGAACACTGTGTCTGTATATCATTGCCACATTTTTACATATATACTAGTGGGAATAGATTCAGGACTCGCAACAGAGTTAACTTCATGTTTTTGTCACTCATGAAGAAAGATATTTTTATTTGTCCTTCGGTCAAAGCACATAAGATTAGAGGCTAATCACTGGTACTTATTGCTGGTGATTCATCTCGCCTAAACCATATATTTTTCATACTCCCTTGACAGCAAATGGAGAGAAATGAGAAATTTCAGTCCACCTATAGATAAGTATCTTAGGCAGATGGGATGACATATCTTCTGCCTGTCCTTTTGTACTGAATATTGGTAAAGCCTAGATGATCACCTAAAATAGACAACAAAATTTTAGGTTTAAGAAAAGCATGCAGAGATCATACTTGGGCATTGTTTTGGTTGTTGTTCAACCCTCACAATAGTATTGTTAAATTTACACAGAGAATTCTATTAACTTCACTTGATTCTATTGACTTGATTTTTGTGCACAAATGAAAATTTCCTAATGCACGTGAGGTTTGTGCAGACTACTTTTTATTAATGGCATTTTCTTGAATGTTTTGAAATAGCTTTTTTTTACCATATTTAGTTGGTGTATATGTAGAAATGCACTAAAGACCACTTCAGCACATTTTTCCTTACTAAAAAAGTAACTGTTGATGTACATCTGTGAAATGAGATTCTATTTTAACTGCAGATGTCTGAATGAGTCAAAGGTATGAATAACTACATTACTGCTTTTCAACAGATTGACAGGAAAGAGCTGTCATAATGCTTGTTTTCTTTTTTTTTTCAGCCAATTTCTCATTGTGATAGTTTTTCTAATTATCCTTGCAGCACTACCCCACACAATTAAATAAGAAATACAGGTCAAAAGGTATTAATTTACTAATAATGAGACATGAAGTTCAAATTAGAATTACATTGTGATGAAAGTGACACTGAAAAAGTAGACAATAGGATAAAATGAATTTAATGGTATCATTTTGCAGGGGAAAGGAGTAAAAATAACTACATTTAGCTGAATTAAACACAGACCTGCAGAGACCTGTGCACCTGCTTCCTTTCTGACATGTGGGAGTCCACTGACTATCTACGTGAGTCAAGTACGCCTAAAAGTAGCTATCTGTTGTTTCGGAGTTTTAAAAAGCACCTTTACTTAGTGTTTGTGTGTGTCACTTCTCAAAATATATCTACAATGCCGTATAGCACTAGGCAGGAATTCAATAGAGGAGAGCTCGGATTTAGCATTCTTCTGCATTACTGTCAGACAGATTGATTTACTTGCATATTGCATAAAACAGTCATTGCCTGTGGCTGCACAGACACTGCCATTTACATTGCAGCTGAATTTGCATCTCAAGCCTTCACTAGTTCTTTGTCCAAAAGCTAATTTCACTACAGTTTTGAAACTGCTCCAGATGCATCTTGTTAAAATGAAAAAAAAAAAAAAAAAAACCTGCAAAGCAGTCAAACCTAACATTAATTTAACAAGTATTGCCCCTCATTATGAAACAGATGATTGAGCTGTTGGAAAAATACCTGCTTGCATGTATTACCATGGGTCTTACCTTGCAAAGCATTTTTTTTTTGAAGAACCATGCTGCACAGACACATGTAGACCACTGTACCAATGGCTAGCAATTCTCCTTTCATAAAGAGTTTTCTTTCTGTAACAAAATATGAAATCTCTGTATCTCTTAGGCTCTTTTATTCCTTCCAAATGAGGTTTGGCAGTGTTTAAGTGACTGTGCAACATGGAATGAAATTAAACGGGCTGCAGTTGAAACCTAGAAACATTAGTGCCAACTAAGCTATGTCAGAATTTAGTTTTATAAAGACTGATAGGTCTGCTAATCTCACTCCTATTTAGTGTCCAGCCTCAGTAACAATATTGCACATTTCTTTAGTAAATGTGTCTCCTCTCAAGCACCTTCATAAAACTTTATATATAGATGTATTCCTCCCTCCACTCCCAGTCACACTCCCAAGCAATATCTGTGTCTGTTGGAAATGCACTGCTTGAGGCAGATGCTGTTATGTAAAGGACATTTCATAGGTATTTGCCAAATTGGCATCTCTAAAGGGAGATCATTGGTCCTTTTAGATAAAGTCCGTTTTCTTAGAAACACTCACTCATGTTATAGCTCTTGTGTGGATCTCAGTAAACTATACTTAAGTCTTAAAACAGCACAGACAATCAAGAATGTGCCTGATCCAGCAAAGCTTATTTTTGACAACTGAATAACTGCAGTCTCTCTTCACTGAACAACTTATACTTGAGAGTTGAAAGGCTAGCCACACATCTATATAGATCTCAGAAACAAATATTGTAAAAGCAATTTCTAGTCAAAAATAACCCATTCCAACCTGAGTTGGAATGCCTCACCCTTATCTAGACGTAGCATGAGGTTATTAAGATAATTGGGACAAAATGTTTATTCACCAGATATTTTCTTTTTACTTAGTGTTCCTATTTCTGATTAGGCCCTCAACAAAAGCAATGAACTAAAACTTAACTGCATTTAGGGAGCCTTTTAGCTATAACTGATCGGAATTTCACTTGCTTCACTGTAGATCCAACTTGCAGTCCCTGCTTGACCTGACAGTTTCAAGGACCCGAAAAAGGAAAAACAGGACTCTGTCATGGTTTAGTGCCTTCAAATTCCTTTCTGCAAACCTGTCTTTGTATTTTCAGATTAGCCCAGACTAAAAACAAAATATGATTCTCTTATTCCTACAAGACTTATCTTCAGATAATAAAAACATCATGTAAAACAGTTGCCAGGAGAAACCTGATAACACCCAGAGGACTGTGCAGCACCAGCCAGTTTGCTTGTTAGTTAGAATATTCAAGGTGATTAGAATTACCATTCTTATTCTTAAAAAAGTTCTGTTTAAAATATTGTTTGTAAGATCCCGTGCTATGCATGTGATATCTTATTCTTATCCCACTTCTTTAATAAGCTTCTGTCTATTAACTGTGGTTACAAGGTATCATTTTTAGACCTGTTTGGGTACTTTGTTGTGGATCAGTGTTCAGATAACAATAGGCATGTTGATATAAGTGGATATTTATCTAGGAGATAAGTGAAGTTAAGAACATGCCATGTAAGTTTGAAAAATGAGTTAGTATTTGACTGTATGTTGCCTGCTGGGGTCTAACTAAAGTAATAAAGAATGAAAAGTATTATGTGTTTACTGGATCAAACATGGTGCTTTCAATACGTAGATGTGTGAGCATATGTCATTGATCATGTCACAAAATCAAACAGTTTTTCTGGGCTGGACATACAGTTGATACATGAGTTAACAGGCTCCATTTTAAAAGCATGAACTAAAGGATATCAAAATAGAGAGCAATCAATCTTCTAGACATCTGACAAATGCAATGACTTCTAAACATGCAGATTCGTGTTCAAATTTCCTTAGTATGTATGTAAACTTAAAACAAAATTGAAAGCTAGTTTTCAAAATAATTAACATAAGCCATGGTTCACTGCCTGGGGTAAGGATAGGTATGTTTTCTAAAGCTGATATTACAGATTCTGTAAACTACTGTGCAGCATCAAATCAGCATCAAACTACAACTTAAGCAATCGTGTAGCTGTTTGCACCTAGCAACTTATTTTTGCAGATGGCTTAAAGTAAATAAACGTATTTTTATTGCAACAGCTTTAGAAAAGAATGAGGTCTATAGCTAATGCATCAGTATCCACTCCATCAAGTAGATGTGATTCCATAAACCTCTCCTAATCCTTTAGTGAGAAATGGGATTGATTTTAATTCTGTAAAGTAGCATTCTAGTTTAAAGGTAAGAGTGTCAGAATTATGTTTTCATCTTATGGTCCTGAAGTATTTCAGAGCAATGTTTCTAACAGTAAATATGATGTATAAGGTATGAAATACATTATCAGTTACAATTCCCAAACATAAGTATGTTAATGAAGAATGCTTACAGAGGGCTATGAATGTAATATATTATTAGTATACTATAAAACATATCCTAACATAATTTCTCGACTGATGCAAATTAGTGTAGTTCCTTCTATAAATAGTTATGCCTTTCCATTCTAAAAGTAGTAATGCCCTTCTTGTTCTGGGAAAAAAAATATCAAAATGACAAGTTACAGAATGGTGCATCAACTGTTGGTATAATTCTTCGATGTGTCTTCAACAGCTTGTGCACATCCAGGAAAATTACCATAAATACATCACAAAAATGGCTCCAATCTCTTAGAAAGTGTATTTCTTATATTTCCTCTTCAGATAACATTATGTAGTTCCTATTCATACCTACTGGGAAGATAAGTGAAAGAAAGATTGCTGTGGTGATTCAGCTCAACTCAACATGGGAAAAACAGAACTTGCTATAAGAGAGTAGGCTGGTCACTAACTAGGTTTGGGGTCTTGGAATTAGCCTGCAATAACAAAACAATCCATTTCACAAATGCTTCCAGAAACAGCAGATACTGGACAATGATAAAATTCTGGTCAGGAGTTACTCTTGTAAGATTTTGTATGATAGAGCAAAAGTCTATATATACTCTTACTTATTAGAACTATTCAGCAGCTATAAAATAATTTTAGAGTGAAATTAGAGTACAGAATAGTACATCCAGTGACAGCAAATGTTAGTGAAAATAGCATGTATTTAGCTGTTCTAGGTCAATGCTCAGTAGCCACTTTCTTGGTAAACAGGCAATTCACATGAGGTCATTCTCTATTACTTACCTTAGTCCCTAAAGAGCCACTAACTAGCAAGTAGTATTTAAAGCAATCTGATCTAAAGCTGTATTTTTCTCCCACACATGTTTTTAGAACATTTCAGTGAAGCTGAGGAAATTGTGGTCACAGTTTTATCTTGGGAAAAAGAGGA
Organism: Eudromia elegans; assembly: GCA_003342815.1. Taxonomy (NCBI): domain Eukaryota; kingdom Metazoa; phylum Chordata; class Aves; order Tinamiformes; family Tinamidae; genus Eudromia; species Eudromia elegans. Next base: position 3,233,876 of record PTEX01000056.1, on the reverse strand, counting down.
GAACAAAAAAAAGGAATTTTTTGAACCAGAAGTGAATGTGTCTCTACTATCCATGTGTCTCAACTAAAAACTGATCTTGCTGGGGGACAGAAAAAGACAATTTTTTTGTCAATAAACTTTTTAAACCTACTCCTGCCTCTCTGTGCTATGCCAAAATGTTTTTATTTTATGTCTTTTAGTAAGACATTGCTGGACACATTTGTGTGGACTTCTTAAGACCTCAACCAAAAAAATTCAGAGAGCAATCAATGTCTTCATTTCCGATCAGCAAAGTGTTCAAAAGTATCATGAGCGTAGTCCCTTTTGTCATCCATTTTCCACTCAGTTCATCAAGGTAAAAGATTGTAAATAA
>PTEX01000056.1:3012437-3229509 GCA_003342815.1 Eudromia elegans | reverse complement strand
ACAGGAAAACCTTCCATAGCACAATAAAGGAAAAAAAAAAAAAAAATCAGCCTCCAAGAGCTTACACACAGGATAGCACATTACCAGAACTTTTATTTATTCCAACTTTAAGGACAATATAGCAGATTTTAGCAAATGTATTTTTTAAACACGATTGAATTGCTAGGACTCATGCTGACCCTTTTCAGAGAGCTGACTGTGGTCCAGTATATTAGAAGTCTCTATAAATAAAACCAATGTTTCTCAGCAAAAGGGTGAATTTTACCTTGGCTGCAGACGCTGCATGGAGAACGACCCTCCCACCTCTTCAGTCTCTTCCCGGAATTAAAGCTGCCACGGGAGGTGTTGCAAATAAAATTACGTTGCTGCAAGGTCAAGTGTATATCCCTCACTCTCTTCCATCCCCACACAGGCAGGGAGGAAGAGTCACACTGCCTCACATTCAATAGCTCCTTCCCTTCATGTATTTGGAGATAGCAAAGCTCCCCTTTCCCTGTGCCACTGCAGGCTTTTATCATTTTAAAAAGGGTGTGGGGGGGAGCTGGAGAGAGAGAGGGAGCATTGGAAAGAAAACCTTTCCAACACTATTACCTTTTTCTTGCCTTCTTTTTGTTTTGTTTTGTTTTGTTTTGTTTTGTTTTCAAGAAAAAAAATGTCGGGAAAAAAAAATCTTACACCTTAGCAGTTATACTTGCATTTCCTTTGTTGGCCAACCTGTCCATGTTCCTCGGTTAAAAAAATAGCAACAAATCACAGGGCAGAGCACCTGGCCAGGAAGGCAGCGTCAGGAAGGGTGTCAAGGGCCGGGGCCGCCATGTCCTGATCTGACACAACATGGCGGTTACCCTGTTACCGCCACACACAAAATGGCGGTCAGCGGCCCTGCAGGCGGCTGTTTGGTTCCATACCCACCCGTCCCCCTGCAGGGGTGGCAGGTGAGGTGCCTGCAGGGGACCGATGCCTTGGGGCCTGTCCGAGAGGGGACCAGGGAAACGGCTGATGGCAGATGGCGGATGCTGCCTGCAGTCAGCTGCGGTAACCCACATGCATGGGGGGACAGGGTGCGTTAGCGACAGCTCCCAGGCGCCGTGACCGTCTGTGCAGAGTCTGCAGTAACTCGGTGCTGTGAACAGAACAAGGCAAATCTAAAGCACTGTTTCCAACTGCTTGGGGAAATCTGTATGGTAGAAGAGGGTATTTAGACCCTTAGGCGATCGCTCTGTTACAATATTGGCAGTACTGACAAGTTGCATCGACCTCCATTTCTCTTCCCATCTTTCCTGTCTGCCTTTGCAAGTCAGGAATGAGAAACTTTAATCTCTAATTGGAGAGGACTGTCCCAGAAGAAAGACGAAGCTAACGCTGGGATCCCAGTGCAACTGTCCACTTATTGTATTTAAAGTTTTAATTTTTTTTTTTTTTTTGCTAAAATCATCAAAGTTAGGCACAATATTATGTAGGAGAGTGCCCACTGTTAAATATGTCATGATGACTCACAAAAAAATCCCAGTTTTGTGCACCTGATTATTTCTTTCTGCTGCTCTTGGAGAACACACATCATGGCTGTCTCCTGCTTAGGCAGGTTTATTCTTCAGAAAAATCCCATCATTTGCTCCTCACTTTAATGCAGTCATTAAAGGCCTGCAAAACACACTGTCAAAATGCCAAGTACCTTGCCGCTCTGAGTCGTGTCTGCTCGGCATTCAGGCATTAGCTCTCGCAAGCCTTCTGTGAACTTTTAATTGCAGCTGGGTGCAAACTTTGTATTCTCTGCCTGTCTACACCACCCTTTGATACTGTGCTGAGATGCGTTTGAAAGCTGAATCCTTCCTCTCTGTAGCAAATCAACCGTGTTTCTGCCATTTCCCTGACTGGCTGAGGGTGCTGCCAGTGCCCAGGAGGATCAATTAGAGGCTATTTCATTTGTGCACCTAACGAAAGAGATTTTGAGCTCTTTCTCCAATGGAAAAAAAATAAAAAAAAAAAAAAAAAGGAAGAAAAAGGAAGAAGAAGAATTGAAAACTCATTTATCTCAGCCTTCCGTTCTGCCTTAATCAGAACAATAAGCTAGGAGAGTTTGATTTCAGTTTCATGTCTCAGTAAGCCCATGTGTAGTATGTGCCATAAAAGCATGGCCAGAGAAGTTCCACCCTTTGGATCGTCGGTCTAACTAATGCCCCAGGAGTGGCTTGCAGTACAGTACACCTAATTCCGGACTCTGCCTGGCCTCCGCATAGAGGCACAGCTTTGGTCTGCATGTGCAGTGGCTGGTGGTTGTGTGCGATACCCATGGGCTCTCATCCCTTAACAAGGGCTTTTTCTTTTCAAACTCAGTGTATCACAGCAATTACACCCATCTATTTGTTTTAAACTGGGTTGGCATGTTCTTTTTCAGTCCAGTTCTGGTCCCCATCCAGTCCAGACCTGCTTGCTACAGCATAACTGTATAGTGGGAGTATAAAGATATCTCTTTCTATACCTCAGTAGCTGTGTCATCATGTCCCCTAACTCCATCGTTGAGCATCACATTGCCCTGAAACATTTTATTTGCATAGCAACCACATTAGTATTGGGCTTCATAAATCCCCAAGCAGCTAATTCACTGTGTCTGCAGAGGGTCTAGGACTGCAGTACACTCACAGACACCTTCTCAGAGCTTTCACTCACAGCTGCTAATATTTCATTTTGGGAGACCTAACAGGACACTGGATCCAAAGTCTGTTCATCCTTCTACCACTGCCTAGCCATTGTGTTTCACATGTTTTCCTAAATTACCAACAATTTTACTTCATATTGATATATCAAAATAAGAAATGTAGCAGCTAAGAGGGGACCTTCTCTCCTTGAATCTTCACTCTTCAAAGTTCGTTGTAGTAATCTATTTGTGGATCAGTTCCTGGAAAATTAGTGTTTCAAATCCTCTCTCTTCCTTCTTTATATTTCTCTACTTTGCAGTTTATATTTTTTCTTTTTTTCTTTTTTTTTATCATAAAAAAAACCCTTTCCTAGTGGAAAGGGAAATAGGACACCTCTCCTGGAGAGGTTGCTGAAAGAAAAGTGCGTGCAGTAGCAGCAGGAAAGGAAGCAGCTCATATTGAAAAAAATAAAAATCCCTGAAATCAAGAGGAAAGAAGAAGAGGAAACAGACCAAAATCTGGATTCATGAAGCTAATCTGGTTCCAGAAGCCGTGAAGAGGGACCTGCGATAAATATTTCAGTGAAAAAAACCACACAGCTCCTGTACAGGAAAAGAGACTCTTTAAAAAGGTAAGACTTTGTTTCTTTTGCATTGGTACTGAGTTAGTCCCATTTTGCTGTTTCTCATAGGTACTGAGAATACAGAAACTGAAATTCCATTTACACAGCTTCTCTTCCACTGCATCTACTTTTCTTTTTGTTTGTGTGCAAGCAGAAACTCAAGTGTATGACTCAAGGATCTTCGAAACTTAGTTAAAATAAAAACTTCTCTGCAATTAAGACTATTGTTTTGAAAAGGGTCTCTCATATATAAAGCATTTGGTGTGAAATATTACCTGAAAGGAAATACCTACCTGAGAGGTAGGTATTGCATTGAGGCAGAAATGCATCTTTTCTTCAAAATAACTACTGATAGGACAAGAGGAAAAGGCCTCAAGTTGCACTAGGGCAGGTTCAGGTTAGATATTAGCAAGAATTTCTACACGGAGAGAGTGGTGAAGCATTGGAACAGGCTGCCCAGGGAAGTGGTACAGTCACTGTCCCTGGCAGGGTTCAAGAAATGTGTAGATGAGGTGCTTAGGGACATGGTTTAGCTGGTTTGGTGTTGAACAGTTACAGTTGGGCTCCATCTTAAAGGCCCTTTCCAACCATAATGATTCATGATTAGCCTTAGAAAATCTTCTATGGGTCTTGTGTATTTAGGACACATGTGCTAATCAGAAAAATACTTCTCACAAAGGAAGGAAGCTAGAGCTATAACATTCTGAACAAAAGCCTTGAACATTCTTCCTAGAAGAGCTTCCCTTTATATTTCAGGTTTTTAAAGTGAAAACTTACTTTCTTCCTGCCCCCAAAGAGTTGTATTTATTTCATGTGGCACTTTCTTCAAAGCTAGCTTCTGATACTTGAAAGACCCTTCCTGCAGATATTTTAAATTCCAACCTGATTAGCTTGGTCCTTTTGATTTCTCTTTTTGATTGCCTACAGGTACATGATCCACTCTAATTAACCACTACAGATGATGAAAATAATCATCTTATTAGCTAGCAGCCACGGCTACCGTGGTACCCTCATTTAGTGCACCACAAGTAAATTACACTGAAATAAGAAGCTTTAGAGAAATTTTAAACTTACACAAATTAATGGAAATATCAAACTACCCACTCTACAAAATATTTTATAGCTCAATCTTATGATGTCTGAGCATCCTGATCTCCTCAAGAGGAGATGAGAATATGGAAAGTGAGTGTGCTACTGCACATTTAATTCATCCCTATTAGCAAAAAGCTTAGAACAAAAAACACCACTAAAAGTATGCATGGCCAAGTAAGCTTGCTTTTGACCAATCACTTGACCAATCACTTTGACCAATTACAATTAAAGTTGTTTACAAATTCAGTTTAATTTGAGGAATATTTTAGGAATGGAAGTCCATTGACTCTCTGTCAAAAAAGTTTGTCTTTATCACAGAGTACACCACAATTTTCTCAATAGATTATCCCAAATAAAAAGAGTCTTCAGCAGTGGCATCTGATTAGGAAAAGCTTTTTCTGAGCTGAAATAAATGTTCCTGCAGTCTTAACTAACTTGCACATTTATGGTGTTTATCATGTAAGGTCAGTTCAAATAACTATTGTTCTATTAGTTGGCTTACAGTGAGAGACTGAGGGTCTGAGGTTGCCAGTGCCCAAAGGACAGGTCAGTGTTTGTAAAACTCAGCAAATGAGAAGGGGACAGCTATGAGGTCTGTCTCAGGGAGAATATCTCTCGCAGACAGTGATGATCACTTTATGTGAAGATAAGCTAAAAAAGGTTATATTTTTTTTCTTACATCTTTAAGAATAAGTCATTTTTGAGAGTTTTGAAAAAAATTTATTCTTCTTAGAAATTGAAAATGCGAGAGAAAAGGTGAAAAGTTTAAAAGGCATCCAACATTTTGTAAAAAAAAAATCATTTTATTTTGGCTACATGACATTTAAAAAATCTTTAGTCTTGAAACTCCATTTCCTCTGGCCTTAGTGCAATACTTAAAATTCATTTCTGAGTGAGAACAATCTTGAACAGTGTGAACATAACAGAAGTCTATGGTAGATGTTTTTAGTGAGTAAGCAGAGGCTTAGAACAGTGAATTCTGATTTGTGTGCCAAGAGCAAGTTAAGGAGGAAATTCTCTTCCCTGTGATGAAGATAATTATACTGGTATTGCCAGTAGTATTTTGAAAATAGTACTTGGAAACTTTCAAATCTCTTGGCCAAGAACACGTCCTGTGACTGATGGACTACCTAAGGTAAATAATGCTCCTGCTTAACAGGCTTAACAGCTTAATCTATTGTTGTGAACTCAAGGAAGAAATATTAAAGATTAATGTAGATGCTTCATGCTTATTAGTGTTGATGTAGCGCTGATGCTTGCCTTCTCTTCAGCTCTCTCCTGTTGATGACAATGTTAAATCCCTTTCTGCAGACATTCCTGAAAAATACACTTGACAGGTACTTCACAAGCTGTTCGTATCACAGCTGATTCTAGGGGTGAACAGCACTACAAGGATGAATGTTACTGAATGGTATTACAAATAGGCCATTGTTCTGATTATGTTTTATAAAATACATAATATTTATGAAGCTAAGCTCTGTCAATGGTATTTTTTTTTGTCTGGGTGGTAGTAAATATGGTTTCCATATATCATATGTTAATATTCAACCTTCAGCTTTAGTAATGTCAAATCAAGAAGTTTATATTTAGGATATACCTCTTCTATATCATATATTTTCTGTTTTTTCATGATTTTGATGGCAGCATTCTAGAATTTCTTTATCAGGAATCTTATTTCAGAAAGAAACAGCTATTTTTTAGCCATTTTGTTGAGCATTGTGCCTCTTTAGGAGACACATGCCATATTTGATATTTTGCCAGGATTTGAAAGCATCTTGCTAAATAAAAACATTCCTTTTTTTTTTTTTTTTTCTATTTATATACAGTGCAGGTCGTTGCTGTTGTTAGTTACATGATGTTTCCAATTGCACTGGGTCAAACTCCAGTGAAGCTGGGAATTATATCCTTTAATATATGTCGGTGCAGTATGAGAAAGCTATAGCAAACTATCACAAGTACCATCTGTAAAGATGCTTCAGATCTCTCTGGAGACATAGAGGGACTAATGAGCTACTAATATTCACTGTTTTTATAAAGCATGTATTTAAAGGCATAGCTATCCTGTGGATCAATACTGTAAAGTAACAAGAAAAAAGAAGAAAGTATTTTAATGATGAGATCAGAAAACAATTTGCTTTCCTATCAGGCTTGATCTATTTCAGGAAGATCAACTGAGGTGCTCCAAAATGTTGACAGAAGATACTTGAGTGGAAATCAAAGCAAAAATAAAGTACAAAAGTAACTGGGAAAGTAGTAAAGGCCTTACTGATTGCCATATTAAACTAAAGGAAGGACCTTTTTTTCACTTCACTTGTGTTTGAGATTTCTTTCTTAGCTACACTTTTTTCATGGCTGCTCAGCTGGACTTATTTGGTCATGTTCTTCAATAAACATTTTTGACTTCATATTACCAAAGTAGAAAACCTAAATCTTATAGAATTGGTTTTGATTTGTAGTGATACGGGAAGGAAGGAGGATTACTTTGTAGCTAATGACATCCTGTGTAGGAATCTTCAGGTAGATCTTTAGATCTCCTTAGAACAACGTATGTAGGTTGCCATTTTAAAAGGAATATTTAGAATATACTGGGAAATTTATGTACCTATATGTAGCCAGCAAAATTTAAGTTCTTAATCTGAAAGCTACGTTTCACATGTTGTTTGACTTAATTAAGCTTATTAACCCTGAATCTGAAAAGTAATTGATTTAGTTGTGCAAAAAGCCTGTTACTTCAAATAAGGGGGGATAAATATAAGATCACATGAGATTCTTGTGTTGATCTATGTGAATCTGAATTTGATAACTTAAATGTCATTACGGAATTTACCTTTTTTTTTCTATGACAAAAAAAAGTCAGTAACTGGCAAATGTCTTGAGTTTTGTTGGTTATATAAAGACTAGTGAAATGAAGGTATTTAGGATCATTCTCCATCCTCCTAAACTTTCTTACCATCCAAGTAGGCTGGCTGGCCTTTTAACTGCCTAGTAAGAATTATCTTTAGCCCATGTTAACTACTGAATAGTACCCAGAAGTTCTTAGGGTCTGTGTAAGTTACCTTGAGTTGTATGCCAAGGTCACTACAGGATCCATCCTAACAATTTAGCATTATAAACAAGCAGTGCAGAACCAGAACCTCCGTGCAGATGTACAAGATGAAAATTGAAGATGAGTGCTGTAGATGAGGAACAGTTTTATAGGGGACCAGTGCTGTTCAGAGAATAGCAAGAAATGGAGGAATTAGATGTGGATGGTGGTGAAGAAATGGAGTTTTGAAGGGCCTGTCTTGGATGTCACCTTGGCATAGTTAACTTTGGTCGAGTTAGGATGTCAGTGTGGAAATCCAGATTTATCCACAGTACTGCATTTAGAGGAAAAAAAAAAAGAATACTTTTTTTTTCATATTGTTTATATAACCTTTTTTATTCATTTATTTGGGTCTTGATTTCTTTCCTGGTTTTACTTCAACAGAAGGGACAGCATACTGACTTATCTCTACTTATGTTACCCTGAACTGGAGTTATTAAACTTTCTGCAATTTCAATTTGTGTGCCTTATGTGGATCTGTCAACATTATCTACATGTCTTCTCTTTTCCTCTCATATGTATTTTTTAGCTGTATTTATTTTTGCCGTTTACAGTTGAGGGGGAATTTGAACGAGGTTAGAATGCTAAATAGAATGACTCAGGTTTCTTAATTACAAGCAATTAAGACTTTATCCGTAGGGCCCTGTGAACTATCATAAATCCTGTTTTAGCAAGGGGATGTAATGATGTGGCTAGAGATAATGTTATTGGCTGCTGTCTCTGCATAGGTACCACCAAGAGCAAAGTGAAGGCTAGAGCACAGCCCTCGAGTGTCGCCTCTTGCTCTGCAACCCCAAGTGCTATTCTCAGCTCTTTGGAAACACCAGTCTGCTACATCTGGGGTGTGACATCCTGAAGAAGGAGAGACTCTTTGGTGTTGCAAATTACATGCCTTGTTATCTAAGTGCCACTGCAACCTTGTGGTCTGTGGAAGTGGTGGGAGTTCTTGCGGTGACAGAGGCCTCAACTCAGCATATAATGATCCCAGTCTGAACCCAGTTGAGCTATGAGCCTCAGCACCAGTGCAGATGGTACTTGGCTTGGTGGAGGCCCACAGCGCTGGAGAGGAGGACGGGCTGCAGTTGCTAGGCTATGGGTTCCGGATGTGACTGTCACAGAGATGCCTCCGCAGAGGTTCTCTTCAAAGCATCTGCTCCACCTTAGAGTACAGCTAAAGCATTTTCACAAAATGTGAGGCTTGCTGAGATACTTCCTGCATTGCAAACATGGTGGATGGTGAGCAGTGTGGGATTCAAAGGAATAGCAGGAGAGGAGCAGAAAAGGAAATGCCACCTTCCTGGGGCTGTCAAAATGCTTTGCTCTGGCCTGGCTTTCTCTGAAATGTGTTGCTTTTGATACAGAAGTCCTATTGATGTGGTTGTGTTTGATTAAAATTTATTTTATTCATGTTCGTAAAAGAGAGCAGACAGAAACAACAGGATTGAAGTTGTACAAGGCAGTAGTGTTTTCTGTTTGTTTTTCAGTGAGCTTTTGTTTTTTTAGTAGTTAGAGCAATAGTAGTCTCTGCTAAAACTGTAACAGCAGTGTATGCAGTGTGACATTGGATACTAATAGCTTGAAAGTGGAAATAACTGTAGAGTTCTGTGGAAAGAAAAGAATGTCAGATTATTTGACCGTAAACGTATCTTCTACTCAAAAATGCTTCACAACAAAACAGGAAAAGTGGTCATGAATTTTTTTTTTTTTCATTAGATCTTAATACAAAAAAATATTACATGGCTCAACTACAATATCAAAAAGAATATTGATTTTTCATGGAATTACAAGCAGGTTTGAGTGTTGAAAATTCACCAAAAAAAAGGCTTGTTGTTAGCAGTATTATCTACTCATACATTTATTAAGGTGTGAGGATGTGCTTCAAGAAATGATTTAGTATTCTATATCCAAATGCTCTTGTTCTCTGTTCCTCAGAATTTGTGGAATTTATACCCTATTCACCTTGAAATGAAGCAATGAAAAAATACTGTAAAGAGTTGAATGGATTGCAAATGCCTGCTAGATTAAGGCTCTCTTAAGAGTGAACTTCAAGTTAATTCTGTTCATCAGTTTAAAGAGTTTTATGAACTGACTTTGAGAAGTTATGTTTTATCGAAATTGACTATTGAATTATCTCAGTCATGGTAACTGAGTTTTCTGAGAGCTATAGAATGTATTTTCCTTGAATGATAAGTACATGATATGATAACAGAAATGCTTAAAAATAGCATTTTCTTTAAATGATGTGTAGTTGTTCCCTATTTCCATCATGCAATCCCAGGCTTTCTGGCACAAACCCCCAAATTTTCCATCCCATGATCATATTCTGCTCTGATGTAAAGTAACCACAATGCTAAAATAAACAGAAAAGCACACACAAAAAAACTGATTCTGGTAAAATGTAGCTTGGGACATTCACAGATTGAAATGCCTATTAAGCAAATATGTGGTCTTTTAAACCCTAGACATTTGATTGTACAGGAAGTGTTATCACTCAGAGTTTTTCCTTGCTTTATTTTATTTTATTTTAACATTAGGAGTTGTTTACATGTTACACTCAGGGTGAAGATCTCTTATAGATTGAAAAAAATAAAGCCATGTTTGATGTTCAGAATCTCAAAAAATTTTGGAGACTCTTGGGTTCATTTGTAAAATCATTATTCATTAATTCTATGTTAGCAGCTATTGCGAACAAAACACGAGTTATGTGCCACTAATTTTACCCCATGTTGTAGAGGAATGTGTGTGGAAGGAAACAGGAAAAAAGCTTATTAAGACTTAAAGGACATTTTGAAAATCTTGATCACCATCAAAGACTCAGGACCTGTGTCCCAAGGAAGGGCTGCTGAGAGGATGTGGGTAGAGTACTTTGAGACTTTTGCCTTTTCTCGTTTTTGCTCTGGAATTAGGATTTTTTTTTAGCAGCCTCAGTTCAAGAATAAAAAGCAGTAAGATCAATATGGAAGTGGCAGCCTCTGCTTGGGAGTATGCCACATCTTGATCTGCTTCTAGCTATCTCAGGACATTATAAATATTTCTGCACTTAATTTCTGGTCATTTGGCACATCTTTGGGGTTTTTTTTAGCTTGAAGGCAAATCCTGCTTTTAGACCTTTTTTTAGAAACAGGAATACAGATTACAAACTTGCAGTATTTAGAGTTTTGTTTATTTCGCACACACAAAAAATCTTGTTCTACAGAAAATGCTATACATTTATATAGTAAATACTTTTAGATTTGTTTAAAATATTGTGATTTTCATTTCAAGTGTGCATTTGAATCATGATCTGCTGTCTTGACATACCAAGAATGAATTTTCTGTGGTTTAGCACTCCACAAACCTTCCCTCCAACATAATGTGCTCATTTTCCTGTTCTGCACAAAAAAATTGTCAAGACAGACATTTCAGCTATGTTCCAGAAAGCCATCTTTCATCTCAGAACAAGCGCATACGAAGCGCCTGCTCTTCCACTTTGGCAAAGTCTCGCAGGCAAGAAAAAGCAGCCCTCGTGAATCCGAGGATTACTCAGCAATGCCTGCTGCTGTCTTGAGCAAATGCATTAGTCTGACTTAAAACAGATGCAGGTCACATTCTCCGGGCTAACATGCATAGACAAGGTTGTTGCATTGCCATCTCCTTAATCTGTCACTAAAGACCAAATGAGGGTGCCCCAGCTCTTCAGAGGAAATGCTGACTGGTTGGAGCGTGTGCATCACTGGAAGGCCCCTCAGTCACATGGCTTTCTGTTTGAGTGCTTAGTTAGCTGGTTCTTCTAGGCATTTAACTATCTTGTTAGGAGTTTCTGTGAGGGTGCTTATGTCATTTGGTCTCCTTTTTTGTTTGTTTGTTTTTTGGTTTTGGTTTTGTTTTTTAGAAAGAGGCATCTTTTTTTTTCCCCTCAGAGTTTTACTCTCAAAGTAAAAAGGGACCCATTGTCTAAATCTATTAAAAAAAAAAATCTTTTCAGTCAAGCATCAATTGGAACAGAAATCTGAGCCCATTGTCATCATGGGTAGTCCTTTACTGAGTGGATTAATTTTAGCTCTAGAGTGTTTTCAAACACAGAAGGGCTTTATATCCAATTAATCTAAAAGTTGGAAGCTTGCATGGCCAAGGCATCCATCTTAATTAGTATGGTATTTATTTAAAATATTTTTTTTATTATTATTAAGTTTCTACTTCTAGAATATTTCTAGCCAGTATATTACATGTCTGTTGCAATTATCCATCTTCTTGTTAAAGAACTCCTATTTTTAAAATACATGCTTAAGGATGTAAAAATGAAAAAAAAAGAAAAAAAAAATCATCCTTTCAAGCTACTTTAATATCCTGTTTCTTTTAGAGACACCAATTTCAGAAGGAATGTTCTGCCAAAACAGTTATATTGACAGTGGGTTCTTTAGTCCTCTTTGCTAAAGTGGAGATATTTTCATGGATTAAAAGTAGATTTTACCATTCCCAAACCCATCTTTTATCTGAATCTCTCCTACATATACACTAATTCATGCAGCCAAAGAAAGGATGTAATTTCACAAACTGTGTGTTATGACTCAGCTTCTGTAGCAACTAGAAAAACATATTAAATTACTTTCTCTCTAGAGACAAGGCATCTCGTCGATAATTAGGCAAGGTTGTGGAGAAAATTGGTGAAAACAAGTTCAAGAAGAATCTCCCTGGATTTTTATAACGTGCATGAGATCTATACGGTGTATGAAATAATACAACCTAAGAATTAGCTTTGATGTGGCTTGAGTTACTGTAATTTATTTAACTAACAAATTAGCTACCTGCTGCCATGGGCTGGGGGCTCAGGGGAAGGATAAAATACAGATAGTTGGGCACACAGAGAGAGTCTTCCAATGAGGTCCCTGAAAAGGAGAATGATTTAGCTGCAGCTTCAGCTGTGCTGAAAATCAACAGAAATTAGAAAACTTAGTGGCCTTTAAAAAGGCTGTGTGAAGCAGTTGCTTGCAAAAGAGGAGAAATCGTGAAGAGAAAAGCATTAGAGGAGAAATAGATGTGTTTTTTCAACTCTGCATTCCAACACTAGGTGTAGTCCTCATGCATCTTTTGTAACTTTGCTAGTTTTGTGTTCAACAAAACCATTTTTTCCTTAAACTTACTATTACATTTCAACACATGTGTAGCTCCTCAAACAATTGATAATAGACAGGACTCCTCCTCCGATTTCTAAGAATAGGAAGATCCCCTGCCTATATTCTGCTGAACCTAAAAACAAGAAGATTCAAACCCAGTAATATTTTGTGTGTGTATGTGTGTGCGCGGTTCTGGTTGTCAAGTACAGTTGCATACTGAGTCAAACATACAGATCTCCATAAACATATCTCTTTGGATTTTATTTTTATGGGGTTTTTGAAATAGAATCATCACTGTACTGTATGCTCAGGGTTGTTTTGCATGCACAAATCATATTATATATAGAAAATATCACTGGAAAAGTGTGTGGATTTTTTTTAATCTCTTTAAAACACTGCTCAGGTAGTTTTTGCACGCTCTTTGTGGTATATCCACGACACATGGCAGTGGGATATAACAGATATTTTCAGCATGCTTTTGGGACATATGATGCAGTTTGATCCTGGCTTTGTCACCTTGAGATAATTCAGTTTCCCTAAACTTCTGCTAATAAAAATAAAAAAGAAATGTGTGGAAGTAGAAACAAAAGCTGTTTGTTTTTTTAGTAGAATCTCCTCTCCATTGTCATTGTTAATGGCAGTGTACCTTGAGCTTTGCTTCAATTTTGGCAAATTGTTTCCAAGCAAGCAAATGTTCTGTTGGAAATTTTTATTTATTTATTTTTTTACTATCTCCATGTGCTAGAGTTGAGCAGATGGAAAGCAACTTTCAGCCCTCCCACCAGCAGCAAGATTCAGAGGGCTGATGCTTTTCACTTCCCAGCATTTTTTACTGTCTCAGAAAGATTCTGCTTCCTCCTCCCACTCCCAACCCTCATTCCTCTGTGGTTGAGACCAGCTTTTCTGCTTTTACTTCCCACCCCCCACTCAGTTCTTGCTTGCTATTACCTGTCAGAAATACTCCCCACCTCACAGAACAGCTGGGAGGACCCTACACAGGCACTTGCATTTCTCTCACGTCTGCAATTTTCTGAGCTGTTTGTAACAGAGGTAACTTCTCCGTTATGACACCTCTGTAAAACATCTGCTAAAGATCAGTATTTTACCTGGAGAAAAATCAATGCTCGGAAGAGCTTGGCAACCAACTTAGCACCACTCGCTATGCCAAGATTGGACTGGAGATGAAAACTCCGGTTTTACGTGGTTATTGGTCCATTAGTCAAGCTTTCCTGAACCATTTTGTCTCTTAAACGGCAACTATTAAGGCACTTATTATTTTGGCGTGCCTTCTAAATGCCTTTTTAAATGCCAAAACAATAATGAAGCGTCTTAGTGCCCAAATGTCATTCCCGAGGGGAAGCAAAAGGCGATCTCGGACTTGTAACTCGTTCTTTCAGTCTATTGCCATTTAGCACATAAAAAAGAGGGGTTTTTTTTGAACAGCGAAGGAATTCGCTGCGAGAGAATAAAGGCTCAGATCTGATTTTTAAAGCTACAATTAAGAATAAATCATTTGTCTACAACACAAGCCCCGGTCCCGGCCTCGCCGCGACGCCAGCGCCACCTGCGGGGCGCGGGGGGGAGCTGCTCCGCGCCGCTGCCCCACCGAATGAGTTTAGAAGGGAGCTCGGCCCCCAGTTTTGATCCTCTTTTGTGACGGAGATCAAGTTTTTGACCCAATTTGTACCACATTTGGCCTCAGAAATCACCTTGTCCACATCAGGCCAGATCTAGCCATGCTGCGGATGGGATGGAGCCACCCAAGCTCTGTGTGACCTAGAAAGCGTCTCTCGAACCCTTCAAGTCTGGGGCTAGGTCAGGGGTCAATTGACACTATAGATCTCTAAAGTTAAGTATGAATCATTTCATAGTAGATTTCGTTCTGAAAACTTTGGCACACAACAGCATTGTCTATTCCATCTGTTTTACTGTTGTATTCTGTCAGCATATCCATTTTTTCAGGGGTAGTAACATATGGGAACAGTTATTTCACGTGTGCATCAATTGTTGGTAGTTCACTCATTAGTAATTACACACACACACTGGGACTATTGGGGGGAAACTGTTTTATGATCTGATTAAAGAAATGGAAGAATAAGAACCAACTGGCATGAGAGTGTTACTTATTAGGAAAACAGAACTACTGGAATGAGCCTCTCCTGCATGGGATCAGAAAGTAATTTAATTGCAGCATTTTGTAAACAAGTGTATCATTTTCAGATACTGTATTTTCGTCTTCTAAACATCGGTCAGAGCAAGGTGCCCAAATCTCTACTCTGGTATAGAAATAATAGCAGACAGCAAGCACAGAATGATAAACAGTCGAAACAGACCCAGATTAGATTTCACCAAGTTTGAAGACTATTTTGTCTTTGTGTTTTTGTAATGGCATCAATACATAACAGAACATGAATCATTTGGATGTCTCATCTACAAAATAATTTTCATTACACATTTGATTTCTTTAAAATTTTTCCCTAATCCTGAAATTAGATTTATATGGCTTAGTATGGAAACAATTTCAAGTGTTGTTTAATGTTTATATTTCAGATACATATTCTAAGCCTCATTTCCCATTTAAAGTATAAACTATGTGTGAATTTTCTTGCCCTTTAAAAAGTTCATTTATTATAATTATCACTAGGACAGTAAATGCAAAACCGTATTGTTACGTAATATCACTAAGAGTATGAAGCTCTGTTTTTTTGATTATTTTCAAAGAGTAGAGGCATTGGTTTATCAGGGCAGTGAAAAACATTTAAAAAAACATTTACTACTGAGTTTGCAGCTCATTGACAAAGTCACAGGAAGCAAGATAAACAGGGCTTTCAGAATCACTGAATCACGAAGAGTTGAGGCTCTAAGGGATCTCTGGAGATAATCTAGTCCAATCCATATCTATAGCAGATCATGGCCACATCCAGCTTTTGAATGTCTGCAAAGATGAGGACTTCACAGCCTTTCTGAGCAATCTGTTCAAGTGCTTGACAGCCTTCATTATTAAAACAAACAAACAAAAAAACTCTATATATTTAAATAGGATTATTCCTATTTTAGTTGTCTCCTGTACTTTCACTAGACTCCACTGAGAAGAGTCTAGCTCTGCCTTCTCTAATCTCCCAATCAAGTATTTATAAACATTGATGGGATCCCCAAACATTATCTTCTCCAGGCTAAACAGTCCCAGCTCTCTCAGTCTCTCCTCATATGACAGATACTCCAGCCTATTAGTCATCTTCCAGGCCCTTCACTGGGCACACTCCAGTATGCCCATGTCTCTGTTGTGCTGAAGAGTCCGTATCTCTGTCAATATAGACCTTTTTATACCAAATCAGGGTGAAAGTGAGATTAAGATGAACCCATCCCCAAACTTCCCTTTTGAAAGGCTCTCAGACTAGTCCTGTTCCATTTGCTCTAATGCTGTTTTCTCAAGGGAGCTGGAGAGTCCTTCAAGTGTCCATCCCCATACCCACTGTCGTGTCATCCACGCATCACAGCAGGGATTCTGGGACGAAACATTTGCTATGAACCAGAGTATAGCTATTGGGGAAAATAGGTCAATAATTTAGCTTAGTTATGAATGAATTTCTTCAAATATAGGTTACAGAAATTGTTTCAGTATCTTTTCTAGCTGCAAGGAGCATCTCCTGGTTATTGAGATTATTGAGAGAAAAGAAAATATGGCAGATGCTTAGTTTGTTGGGAGGATCAAGTTTAAAGATCATTTTAACTCATAAACCAGCAAGCATGCATTCTTAGAAGAAAAAAAAAAATTTTTATTTGAAATGGCATCTCTGCAACTTTGGAGACGGTGTGCTCTTTGAAGGAAGAAGCAAAGAAGATGAATCATGAGAGGCTGTGCTGTGTATGTGATCACTCCCAGATGCATAAGGTACTAACCAGTTCTGTGACTATGATGTTGAGAAAAAGAGTCTTAACGTGTCTGTGCCGTACAAGCAGGTTAGAAATCTGAGTGTTTCCCTTCTGCTTTGATGAGGGGAATGAAATGTCATAGTAAGTTGAATAAGCCAAGCACTCAGGAAGCTTATCAAATACCCTATGTTTCAAGCACAAATTTGTATTCCATACTGTCGTTGTGTGCCAGCAATTATATATAATTTGATCAGTCAGAGAATCAAGTAAAAAGAAACAACTACACAATTAATAATTCTTTGATAGTGTTTTCAGGTTTAATCATAACCGGCAATTTGTCTTCTTAATTGATCTTTAATGGTGGAAAAATACTTCTATGACAAATCTTAGGAACTACAGAGCTGATAAGGAACAGGACTATTTTCCAATGCCTTTATTGAAGCATACAGAAATAGTAAAAATAGCCTCGCAGTTTCATTACTGTATGAAAAATAGGTATCAGCAGATTGATGGTGTGCCATTAATAATATTCATAGCCATCTCCTATTGGCTGCATTTACCAAATTGAACATATACTTAATTAGAAAACATAAAAATATTTTTGTTTTAGATTTTTACATATCAAAGTGTTTGTTTCTGTAAATGACATCTGATGGTCCATTAATGTCAGCTTGGCTTTGACATCAGAAAAGCTTCATTTGTTCAGATAGAGTTTGCAGTATGTTCATATTCGAGGTAATTCCAGGAGGTATTGGTCAGTTAAGAAATCTCTTTATACATAAATAATTTATGTTCTCATTTTATTGATATTTCACATATTTGAAAGCACTGAGATGTCAGCTTAAAATTATTAGACATTGCATATTGGGAGAAGTGATCTTAGTTTTAAAATGTACTTCGATAAACAAGATCATTACCAAATTTTGACACAGAGTTAGAGTGTTGGGACAGGAACGGTTTTGCCACATTAGCCCACATTTAAAAAAGAAAGACAAAAAGCAAACTACTATGTTCTCCCAGCTATTGTTTTTTCTCTGTGAGTTTCCTATGTCTACCTTCTACATTCCTGCAATACATTTGTCTCTAATCCCTTTAGCACAAATTTGCCCATGTATTTTTACTACTGTAGGAACATACTTCATTTCATAACTCTTTTTCTTGTTGCTATCCATTACATCCATTACAGAAGACTATATCAATAAATTAAAAATGAAAATTGTCTTTGTACTCTTGAGATAAAATGGTAATCAAGGGCAGCACTCATCTAACAATTGTAGTTTCTTTTGTGAGAAGATAGAAATGTTAAAAATGCAATAAACCTTTTTTCCAGAGAAGCTTCTTAAGCAGAAAGAAAATCAATATTTAAACTATGCTCTGCTATATTATTGAGCAGTTCCATAGAGTTTCTTTTTCTAATTATATCACAAGAACAACTGGAGTAGAAAAAAACATCACATACTCAAAACTTAGGCTTTAAAACTTTTATTGCAAGATTAAAAACACTTGCAAAAGATTAAGATAGATATAAATAATGGCAAAAGTTATTCTGAGGAAAGATATTTCAACTCTGTTTGTGAGCTCATAGTCAGGATTGTTTAAAACACTGTATCCTGCATGGTAATACATGACCAATATTGTGTTGACGGCCTATCACAGAGCTTAAGAAGGTGATACATAGCTTTATAGATTAATTTGAATATGGAGAAGAAATACTGTGATAAATTCTAGCTAAATGACCTCTACAGCAAAAATTTATACTCCATATTGCAGTCTTTTTAGCTCCATAACAAAGCAGAAAGAAAAAAAGAAAAAGTAATTCCAGCTTCATAGAGCACTGTTATTTCACTGGTCCAAGAAGTAGTAGGTTAAGAAGCAAAAATTTATTCTCTCTTAATTTTTAATACTAATGCATGTTGCCTAATATAAGTTCCACCATGTTATGACTGCATCATGAACTGCTTGTAAAGCTGTGGTCATGTAGTACTACCAGTCTATATAATTGGAAAATGATTAAAAACTATTAATAAAACAATATAAAACCAGGAAATGTGAGCTTCCTGTTAATCTCAATATGGAGTCAATGAAGACATAGTAAGTAAAAAAAAATCAGCAGTTATTTCCCTACTGAACATTTTAGCAGAAATGGCCAGCTAATGTACTTATTCCAAACTTTGTATGAGCTAACACACCTTCCTTTAAGCTCTGCATTTCTTTAAATTGAATTATTTTCCAGCACATTGGAATTGAATGTTCTGTCAAAATAAATATCTCATAAATACAGTACAAATTGGGTTAATACAAAAGTCAGTTTGAGCAAAATATCAGTTTTTGAATGATCGCCAGCCTCTTGTCATTTGTAATTTTGTCAAAATGTTTCTCCAGACAGTTTTACAAGCAACTATGAATTAAGCTGGAAAGAAGAAAAGCTTGTTTGCCTCTTCTAATCTCAAGCAGTCTTAAAAAACTATCTTGATAGGATGCATAGCTTGTACCTATTCCCCACCTCCCCTTCGTTTTCTTTAATAATCAGAAAAATCTGTCTTCATCCATACAGGAAAGAAAGACATACATGAATAGGGGAATTTAAAGTCACATTTGAATAGAAACATTCTGCATGAGAACACAGAGTAGTTAAGAATTCAGTTTGAAATGCTCTTTTTTGTGTGTGTGTGAAACGATCTTTTCTGGTCATGTGACATTGCATTTTCATTAACCATTTTGTTAACTTTTTATAAACCTTATAGCCTTTCAAAGACAGCAAGGGGGTGCTAATAATGAAGCTATAACCCTTACACTTATTCAGGCTGTATTAACACCATTTTAAATACTTCTTATACAGAAAAAAAAAAAAAAAAAAAAAAAAAAAAAGAGAGAGAGAGAGATTCAGAACTATACTATCTTGGGAATAACTTTAATCACATAGTTTTCAAATAAGTAAGGATTTGAGAAGCCTAATACAGCAGTAATTCCTGCTAATTTAATTTAATTGATGATATATCAGGCCTCTCCTCCTTACTTTAGTCTCTCTCAATCACACCTTCTCCCATTTCGGTCCATGATATTGTCTCATGAGTTGCCTCAAGCTATGGCTTCTAAAACTAAGCACTTCTGCCAAGTGAGAGGTTTGCATATTAATGCAAGTGAGAAGCAGGTTCTAACATTTTGAGAGGGTTTATATAACTAGCGATGAATCAGAACATGAATGAGAAAGAGCAAAACATAATAATTATGAGATTTAAAGTGAATTTCAGTAAGAGGCTCAAGACTTTTTTTTAATCAATTAGTTAGAAAAATAGAGAGGTAAAAATAAGCCCATCTGTCTGCATTGATACTTAATTCTTGTTCACAGTTTCAGGAAATTTAAATATACATACAGTTGTTCTAAACAAAAACATTGGTATCTATATATAGTATCTATATATAGTAATGATTTCTCTTTTGGTTTTCTTTTGATACAAACATCAGAAAAGAATGCTTTTGTTGCTAGCTGAGTTTTAGACATTGTCTCAACTTAGACAAAAGTTAGAAAAGGCTTATGTCACTTTCCGCTGTCTTTGTCTGCAACTGTAAAGGTCAGTGACTCAGTCTTTTCCACTAACTCCATTTTTCCTTTCCCCTGTATTAAAATCCCCAAGCCACATAAGCATTTTTCTCTTTTAAACAACAGCTGTGAGGCCAAAAGAGCTTCAAACTATTGCTTTTCTATTAAATATTTTTTCCTTCTGATAGACATACGATTTTCGCCTTGAGATTAAAATACTAGTGTATTTGTGATGGTTCCTGTGGCTCTACTTTCAGCTTAAAATGTGGAGCTAGGACGTGCCACTAAGCTTCTTTTTCTTCTTGTCCTTGGGTGAAAGGCAAGCCCAACTGCAGGCATGTCAAGATGCATGCACTGCAAGGGAGCTGTTGTGCCGCAAATGGGATTTTTTTGTTTCTATTTTCTCCTACACTTATTTTACTAATACTATACAATGTATGCATGTTTGTATAAGTAAACACACACTTTAGACATGGATAAGCAGGTTTTAGTGTTTGTTTATGTCAAAAAATATATGTTTCAAATACCCGTTAATGTCCAGACTAAGCCCCCACTCTAATGTATGCTTAAGTATATGTTTTTGTTTTTAATAATCTATGTATGGCCTTCTGATTTTACTACAATTTAATCATGTACTCAATAACTTTTCTGAATAAGGTGTGTAGGCAGAAAGGCACACACAGCATGTAAAAGACAAATCCTTGGGGCAGGTTTTGACCATTTTGGCACAAACAGTACTAAACTGTTTGGTTTTCTAGTTTTTCTTCTGACTATGTGTGTCTGTCTCGGAGTGTGCAAATCACTAGGCAGTAAGCATCAGGAATAGAAGTGCACATATATATTTATTTGAGTACTTCAAAGTCAAGAGCTTTCCTGCTCTTAATAGCTGAAGATTTTACAAGTCGTGCACTTCCCTTGTGCTGTTGCTCCATTTTAGGTGTGGGTATCAGCTTGGCACTTCTAGCCTTGGCAGGAAGGCTCACACTTCAAGTGCTGTCCACTCTCCTCTTCTTCCTCTTCTCCCTCTTCTGCAGAGATATCTTTCTTCTGTGCTGTCAAAGGATAAGGGACCATGGGAGCTGGGTCCTCAGCCCCTGGGTTGCTATTTTCTCTGACATATGCCAACAGCTCCTCTTCGTCTGTGTTAGACATTGCAGCTTCTTCCTTGCTTGCTGCTTCCTTCTCCTGCTTCCGCATGTCCTGGTAAACCTGGTTCATAATAAACTGGGTCGAGTTGCGGGGTGCGCACATCCCTCGCGCGCACCATCCCCACAGGTTCATGGGGCGAAGAAGGGTGGCCAAGACTTCACGCACCCTCGGTGGCACTGGGAACTTGGAGGTCCAGCGGTGTTGCTTTATGTTCCAGTACCTCAGGTTCCTTCTCTGGGGTTGGCTGCTGATGCCTTCCAACATCCAACAACATTGCTGCATCCCTAAAATAGTGCAGTAGTAGCATTTCTCAGCGGGATGGGCAGCCTTGTGCTGCCTCTTCCTGCTGGTGGAGTAGGGTTGTGAGAGCTCTTTTGGGCTGCGCTGCCCTCGCGCCCACTCTTGGCGGAGGGGCCCAGGCTGACGGTGCCAGTTGTTCTTGTTGCTTTCACCATGGCGGGCACTCGTGGTGGGCCATTGACCTTGCTGACCCTGCCCGGAAAAGCCATACTGGCCCCACTGCCGCCTCCAGCCGCTTGTGGAAGATGCGGTTGAATCCTCTTCCGTGTAATATTTTCCTTTCTCGCGTTTCCCTGTCTCCATGTGCAGCTTATAACCTTGGTTCCATAGTTGTTTCCTGCCTCGAGCAGCCCTCCAGGGCCACTGTACAGAGCCGGGCACTTCTGCTTTCCCCGCCCGCTGCTTCTGTCCTTGTCCCTGGTTGCTCCTCTTGCCCTGCCGTGTCCGCTGGCCATGCCGCGCCTCGGCAGCGTCTGGTGGCATGGCGAATCCCTGGTGCGAGGCGCTGCTCAGCCGGTGGCGGGGACGGCGGCGCCGCGGCTGGCCTGCGCTCCCTCTGGAAGTCCGGTCCACACTGAGCACGGCATCCTTGTCACCGTGGGTGACAGGGAGCCAATCACTGCGCGGAGCCCTGGGGTGAGACCACCGTGGCCACGGGGGCGTCCCCAGCCGCGGGCTCCCCGAGGGAGCGCGGTGCCTGGCCCACAGCAGGCAGCATGCTGCGTGCACCATGCCGACGTCCCACGACACCCGCCACGTGCCACACGCAGGCCTTGCCGGCCGTGGCCTTGCGGCAGACTGAGGGTGCCCGGGCATCCCCACCCCTGGGGATATAGCGGGGTGCGACTGTGACCCATGGGTGAGCAGACACTTGCTCGGCCCTATGACAAGGACCCGCCTTTGTGACCTTGGCCTGGGTCAGGTGCCCAGGGCGGGAGGGGGTCTGCACGTCACCCCCTCGTTGCCCCTAGGCCCCACAGCGCCTCCAGCCACTGCTGGCCACAGTTTTTGCTTCACTCAGGGTGTCTCATGAAAGCGAGTGAACGTTACTCTTGCCCAGTTATGCTCTAAGACATGGAGGATTAAGTAACTTCCACAAGCTTGCAGAGCACGTACTTGGCACTGGCAAAAAGCCCTCTTGGCTCCATATCTTGCATCCTATACTTTACACTGCCTTTTGTTAGAAAATTCCTGAGATGATATCCCACCAAAGTGTAGCAGCGCATGTCCTGTAATGTGAATCATTGCTGTCCTTTTATTGTGAGGGGAAGCAAGTATATCTCAGCATTCATTTATCAAAGTTCTTATATCACATTTTTTGCTAGTTAAAGCTTCCCTTTCTACTTGCTGGATTACAGAAGAAATAAATGAACTATCCTCTTACTGTGAGGAGTTTGTAAGAATGTCCTCTTACTGTGAGTGTGAGAGGCATATAAAAGGCATATAGGTAGAAGACAGTTGTTATACATTGATATGTGAGGAAAACAGATGTATGTTCTTTTTTACCAAACAGTAAGACAAAGATAAGATTTCTTGCCACATCTACCTCTGTATAAGAGTGCAATTCTTGTGTAGTTAGGAGTAAGTGAGGATTTACATTTGTTTTAGTCCTTTTCTGCTTTGAATAATTGTGACAGCTAAGCTTCACGCTTCTGCGTTATATATATACACATTTACATCAGGTTCTGTGCCTATTTTTTTGCAAAGACGACTCTGAATAAAAAAAGAAATGTGTTTTCCAGAGCTGAGCTGAGCCAACTGACCTGAGCTTGAATTGACCTGAATTTACCAAGTGCAAGCAAAGACAGCATATATATATATATCCTTAATAATAGGCCTTGGTGTGAGAACAGTGTTACTGTTTATCAACACATGATGGCAGTAGTGGTCCATGCAATGATTAACTGATAGCACATGCTAGTAAAGAAAACCTCTCCCCCCCCCCTTTTTTTTTTGAATGATAGCTACAGTTTTTACTTATGAGTCTTGCCAGTTACTGAGCTCAGCTTCTCAGAATATTGAAATAAAAAGATGAAGGTTCTCGGCCTTGTTTAATCTAGGTGGCCCTAAGTGTTACTCAGACATGGCCTGTGACCTCAACTGAGATGTATAATGAGTCAGTCTGATGATGTTTTTACCTATAGTGTCTTTCCAGTAAGTTTTTTTCTAGCTTATCATATTAGCTACAGCAGTCAGATTTCAGTATTTAGAGGGCTACCCCAAAGCTCGTTACAGCTAATCCAGCTAATAACATTCCGTTATCTATGATCAATTTTGGATGAGGGATAAACAATGTCTGCTGGAGAGAATCAGAGGTTTCCTGTATTGACTAAGCAAACATTTGCACTATACTTCCAATATATCATGGAAAAGACTTTTATGCATGTGAAAGTAATTTAATACTCACAATAATATATTTCATATGATCTATTGTCATTACTTAACTCTTTGTTGAGCACTGACATCTTCAGCCCTTCTGTAAAATGTGCTTGCATGGATTTCCTTTTGGGTGAGATCTTCAATAGAAACTAGACATTTAACATCAACTCACTAAAACTGAAAGTATTTGCACAGTATTGAACAATTGAGACTCTTATGGCTCTCCTAAACTGAGCCAGATTGTTTCTGTAATTAAAGGCACATTTGGTGCAAGGATTAGCATAGATACATTGTTTCAGGCACCTAACACAAGCTCTCAGTACTGTTCAATCCCTTTTACTGAGATATAATTCAGAAAATATTACTTCTTCTGCCATTGTCCAAGCAGTCATTCCCAAGGGATGTCTAACACACAGCTGCTGCTTTGAGCTGCCTATGAAATGTGACAGCGATCATTTTCTGTTTAAAAAAATAAAACAAAACACTGATTTCTACATTTTATGAAGAGAGATTTTCTGAGAGCATAGACCTCCTAAGAGCCAGGGAAGGAAGCAGACACTTATTGTATGGGCACAGAACTTAAAGCTGGAAATTTCTGAGGTGAAATCCTGACTCTTCTTGGACTCAGTAGGTTTGTCATTGACATTAGTAGAATTAGAATTTCATGTTCCATTTCTGATGCTGAGTGTTTCCATTATGCATTTCTCTGTCAACACTGTTAGTTCTGTTTTCATCTTTTGCTAAAATCAGGTTAATTCACATTCCCTTTGTGAAAGTGGTGTGAAGATAACTTTGAGGTAGAAGACTTTTCTCTCACAAAAGTAAATTGAAAATCAAAACTACAATACTGTTCATGGCTTTAGGAATTTTGCCTTGGTGTCTCTGAGTCTTTGGAAATGGAAGTCTTTAACTCAGTAGAATTGTTTGATTCCTGCAACTTTAGCATTATCGTTTATAGCTGGTGAGTACCATGCATGACATTTTTGACCAAAGAATGCACTGTTAGAATTTTGTCTGGTTTTCTTTTATAGTGCAATTTTTCCCTTGGTGAAAATGTGCACTTTTTGCACACGTACAGTTGCAGAAGTGAGAACACTTATTTTTCCTTAACCGAGACATATGCTTGGCATGTATTTGAACGGGCTAGTTGCAAAACTGCTTGGAAAACAAGCAACAATTTAGACTATATGTTTAACAGTGCTCTTTCAGTAAAATCAGCAGGTTGCACATATGCTGTGAGTGCTAAACTCCTCAGTGCTCATCTGAACTTGTGCAGAATAGAATATGATGGTGGGCTTCAGAAGCACTGCTGACATGAAACAGGTCTGCACCTAAGCATCACAAGTGAGCTCCATGGGACTTGAAAAGATTTATAAAGTGAAAATGAAAAATATTATACACAGGGACTGTGAGTTCCCTGGCTAGCTTCCCACAATGGATGAAGTCTGCATTAGATTAGAATACCTGACTGTTATGCAAGGGCTGGAGTTCTGCTCTGTGGTTTTGGAGGTTTCTTCCAAGACAGACTTTAGAGACGTTAAATTCTATGTAGTACTTCTTGACTTCTGGAGTACAACATGTCATCTTTTTTCTAACACAATGATTTACATTTTTAGCAACTTACCTTTGACTACAACCCCACATTGAGACGTGTGGTCTCAGCATCATAGTAAGTGCTTGGGAGCCAGGTTTCTGAACACTCTCTTCCTGCATCACTAATTGAGGTGCATCACTCTTATCAGAACTATGAAGAACTCTCCAGCCGTTCTGACTCTTCCATGGTGCAGACTTGGGTGGGCAGCACAGCTTTCTCTAGGACCATGGCATGATGCTTTACCTCTGCACTAGAACTGAGAGCTGATTCCTACAGGAATTGTGAAACAAGCTTTAATGCTCTCTGCCACCTCTCTGTGAGCACAGGTACACAATAGGTGACATGAACAGATGTTGATCACATTAGGAATGAGGTGTGCAGGGGAAGGAAAGGCTAAAGTCTCTTTAGCATAAAGAGCTGAAGCAGCAGTTCAGCACTTCTGGAAATTTCCTGTCATCCTTCAGCCTCTCAGCAAGATAGGAGAGAATAAGGTCTCTGTGCTCTCAACTGTGCTCTCTCTCTGTCTTGCTTCTTCATGTCCTGTCCTTGCCTCACCTTTGCTCCTTCCTCCCAGCTCCATCCCATCCACAGCTTTCGGAAGGTCTCTAGCAGCACAGTTCCTTTTGTTGCAGGATATCCTTTGAAACCTCCTAGCCCAGATAGTCCAAAATGCCTCACCTCTGTCCATTTTCACTCTCTTGGTAGACAGGTCAGTCATTCAAATATAGAAATTCCCCGGCTTATACCACCAATTGTAACTTACCGGAGGTCAAAGAGCTTCATAATTGGGGTATGAAGTTGGCACAACTTCTGTAAGTAATGAAGCACATCTGGATATCAAAATATTGCTTTTCTTCAGGAATCTAATATTAGTATTAACTAGGTTACCATAAAATACCACAATAGAGTGTTTTTTTTTTCCTTTCTGAAGATTGCATAACCAGTTTTCTGATCCTTTCAGAAGTGTGAAATACTTATTTTTTCTCTTAAATTAAGCAGAGTTCTTATGCTAAAATATGTATATAATGCTACCATGATTAAATATTACTAATATCTGTATAACCAGCCTGTCTCTGTGACTAAAATATGTCTTTTTGTATAAACTTTAGTATTTACATGTTCTTTCAAAAAACAGGAGAAATATGAATCACAAGAAATATTGATGTATGTTCAAAGATGAAAAAGATTAATTTTTATGTACTCAGGACTTGCTAACTGACCTGAATAATTAATATCCTATTATTCAAATTCTTTAGCTTTCCCCTACTTTTTGACTGTTTCCTTGAATTCATTTTGCTGTTAGGACAACTAAACACATGGTTTCCTTCAGGACAACTGTTAACAAGACTGGCAGGCTAGTTTTAAGGGCTCTTAAACAGGAATGTTTATAATGCCTTTTGAGTGCAACTTCATTTCTAGTATGGCAATCCTTACAATCTTTGACCAATAGAACAAATAGTGTTTTTCCTTTCAATATTAATTTTCATTTGATTGATAAAATACTATGAAGCTCATTATTTACATATAGATCAACAGAATGGGGAAGCCGAATCCCAAAAGTAAGATAATTCTGCATGTTAAAGAATGCATTGCACATTGTCCATTACTCTCTCACCCTTTAACCGAGGCTGCTAAGTTTAGATTTTAGGCTTGGAATGGAGTCTGCAGCTAAGAGGGATTTCTTAAAAAAGATCATTGACCTTTCAGTTAGGAAGTGGAAGAAGAAATATTGCCATAACACTAAGAACATAGGCCTAGAAACATGCCTAAAAGCAGCTTATTTCTTTGGAACAAAATGCAAAAATGAAGAGAAATTTTATTCTGTGGATTTTATCCATATCAGTCTCTGGAGAAAAAAAAAATACACAAGTGAAGGGTCCAGCTGTTACTTTTTTTTTGTTTGTTTTGTCTATCTAGACTGCCAAATGGATAGATATGTAAGCCATGAAAGCATAGTCATTGAAGCCTGCTGCGTTTCTTCAATTCTGATTTCAGTCTGTCTGAATTTGTTGTGTACAAACTCAATGTCCATGTTTCTAGTTTGTGCTCTTCTAGAATGTGAGGGATGAGAGTGAAGAAAGTGGTCTCTGGGCACAAACTTTCCACTGAATGGCCCAGGAGAAATTGAGCCTGTCAGCTCATTTTTTCCAATGAGCACATATGCTCAGCTAGATAGATATAGATGAACTTTCATACTAAACAAATGTCAGCTTGTGTAGGTGGAAATGTTTTTTTCTGGGTTTTTTTTTGTTGTTGTTGTTGTTTTCAGTTTGTGAGCTTCTTTTAGATGAAGTCTTTTGCTAAACCTTCTGTCACCAAAAATTGGTAGTGTTATTTCCTTCTCTTCATTGTAGACTGAAATTAATAAGTAGATACCTAGTATCCATTGGGTCATTTTTGGCAACAATTTCAGTAGAAAAAAATGTGTTAAAGTTCTCCGCAGAAGGAGGACAGTCAGAGGGAGAGGAGTTGCTTATCTTTAACAGATAAGCAAAGCATAAAAGCTCGTTGAAATGGCTACAAAAATTAGAAACCTACCCACAGCTCTTCAAGCATATTTGTTTTCATTGTGACTTGGGTCTCTGGAGAAGACCAAGATGGTCCTTAATATATTGAACTGCTCTAGTTTATTTGACTATGGAAATAAATCAAGGGAAGTTTGTCCATTTGACATGCAGAATAGAGTTCAGTATTTCTCAAATAGAAAATTTAACATGAGATTGGAATCTGGTAAAATAGTGAGCTAGGTTATGAAAGATTTAGAAAACAGCTTTGTATCTCTTCAGTTTTATAAAACCCAATGCAAAGATATCAATAAATATATTTTTTTTTTTCATCTTACTGATACAAATTTCATCTCTACATGTTGTTATTGGTTCAAAGAAAGACTCTATGTTTTCTAAAGAAAACTTGCTTTTTTTCTAAATACTGTTATTATTTTTCCAGAAGAAGCAAAAAGAATTAGGAAGGAGTAGAAAACTGTTCCTGTCTCAGAGACTAAAATATTTAATTAAATTAAAACAGGATAGATATTGAATTCTGTGCACATATTTCTTTTTTTCTTTATTTACTGTGTTAAAATTAAGTTTCAACATAGAACATTATTTAACTTTAGAATTCTTACATTAAATTGACTGATGAATCATAAAATTATGAATTTCACTGATCTTTTACCTTCAGCACAGTTTTTGTAGTAATATATTTTTCTTCACACTGAATTGCTCTGCAACATATATTTGGGTAGATAGTAGATTTGTCTTTTAACATTTATTTTTGTATCTGATTAATCAATTTCATTACTACTAGAAATATTTTCCAATTTAATGAGATGTGAAAAAAATGCATTTTGCTTAGTGCAGCAAAGACTTAAGCATTTGTCTGTAAAGGTTTTGATGGCATATGGCAGTACTGGTTTCTGTAAAAGCTTAGATGAGGTTACCAACTGGCAAACGGGGTAGACACATGTATGCATAAGGTGTTTTGCTCAAGTTGATGGGATTACCATCCAGTCTGATGTCTTCAAGAGCCCTACGGACATAATTAAAATCTTTCATTTTGCAGAAAGTATCTTCGTGCATCTCTTGAATGTTGTTGTTCTAAAAAGGAAAATGCATAATATCTATCAGTGAGGATAGTTTCTTGAAAATAAGTTTTGAATCTTTGAAGGCCTAAAGAGATAATAGTTTGAACCCAAATGCCAGACTGTGGCTTTAAGTGGTCACCTGAGAAGTCTCCCAAGCAGGGAGAATCTTTCAGACAGTTTAAAGCTTCAAAGTAAAATAACTCAAAATTTGTAACAGAAACAGCCTTTGCAGAAGGAACTTAGTTAAAGAATAGAGCAATTCTGAGTTCAGGGATCATGTTGAACAGTTTTACTTAGTGCGCATTGGGAACATCATAAGCCAGTCAAAAACATCAGAGAACTATAATTATCATCCTGACAGCTTGAAATATTCAACCTGCAAAGCCGCAAATCTGGAATTTTATGTGCGCTAAATAACTTTCCCTCAGGCATTCTCACATTAGCCAGTCCACAGTTGTATTTTTACAGAAAATATATATATATGGAAAATTGAATGCTTCAGAATTTATTTCTTTCATGCGAATCCCTCTTACATACCTTATCTTCACTGAGCTTTTATTCTTGAAGTGAAGCATTTTCAAGAATAAAGTACTAAGATACAAGACTATGTGTAAATTGGGACTGTAAGATTACCTTTATAATTAATGATCCTAAGATAAGGGTCATGTGAAAATTCTTCCTTTCCTATACAATTTTGTACTCAGAATTGATGCTGAGAACAATCTAGTTTACTAGCTTTATTGATCTGTAACACGCAGTACTGACTATTTTATAATTATGGCAAGTTGAAAACAACAGTCAAATAACTGGCAGAATATTTCTGTAGATTTACTGGCAATAGAAGACAAATAAGGTACTGTGGATCATTTTTTAAATTTTTTTTCCCCCCCATATTATATTTCCCTCTTGCATTAAATAATAAGGAAAAATATCCTCTGATAATGGAAACAAGTCATTAGTAAGAGAGAAGACAACTCTAAGGAAGCTGAGATGAAAAAGGATAAAAGGAAGAAAGCAGAAATGAAAGTACAGAAAATAGGAAATACAGCAAATACGAATACAGAACAACGGTGAATAGTATGTTCTAACAAAGTCAAATGGAAGAGTTAGGATGAAAAAAATATGTTTATGTTAAGAGATTGAAATACCCTGAATGTAGATGCCATCAATATGTAAAGTAACATTCTTTAGGAATTTAGAAGGAGTTTTGCTGAAGGATTTGTAAAAGCCACGTGAGTGATTCCTGTCTTTTAAGTAGCTTCTTTTACTGATGTGATTTATGCTGCTGTCATCGGTTGTAAACTTGATTTTGACTTACAATGGTAAATACAGCATTTTTAAAAAATAAAAAAAAAAAAAAAAAGGATTGCAAATCCTAATGACTGATGTACACCTGATCCGAATTTTATTTCTTTCAATTTTTGCATTTATTAATCAATTGTATAATTCCAATGATTTGTTTAGTCCAGCCAAGGGCACTTTTGAAGAAACAGAAGAAACAGATTTCCAATTTTACTTACTATTTGAAAATGATACACAGAGCCTTTGGTTTTGTGGCTTACCTGAAGATGAAGAGCTTGGAGACTTTCAGGGAGTGGCAATGGAATATGATCCAAGTTATTGTCAGCAATGTAAAGGTGCTGCAGTTTATGAAGATCCTGGAGGATGAAGGAAAAATAAGGAAATGTATGCGTGTTGGAAATTTCTTGAAAATCTCTAGAAAATAGTTCTGAAATCCATCACTGGATCACTTTGTTTCAGTATGGCAGGATGATAAGGTAGAAACTGAAGGATGCCAAGGTAGAAACTGAAGGATGCCATAGACTTTCATTTACACAGCTTGAGGCCTATTGCTGATACAGACCAGCTGTTTGGGTTAAAATAAGGGAAAAGTGACTACAGACTTTCAGATATATTTAACTACAAACTTCATTTCTGTAATGTTGTTCTAATATGAAAAATGCCCGAGCCTTTATGCAAAATGGCTTTTTGTTCAGTATATTTCCTTGTTCTTGTGACAAGTTTGCTCAATTTGACAGAAGCCCAATGGTTGTGAAGCAAATTACATCTGAATAATAAATATCTAAGCCACACATCTTGCATATATATCTATATCTATATATATATCTAATATCTAAGCCACACATATAATCCACATCTTGGATGTGCATACTCTGTATTGTCAACAGTGTCTGTAAGCTTCACAGCTGGTAGTGGCTTAAAGTTAACACACCTGAGGTAAAGGAAGTAGTCTTGTATATTTAAGGGGCCCTGAGAATACAACAAATTTGATCCTTCCTGGACCTCTGACCCATGTGTCTAATATTTCCCCATCAGTGACCCCTCCTCATGCCTTCCAGTGCTCCTTGTGCAGTGTGGAGTGAAGACCCTTATTAAATGTAGCCTACCTAAGTCCTCATGAACCTTGAGTGTCTCACCATACTGGTATCGCACTCTCCCTTTCCTTGCACTCACAGATACTATAGCAAT
Source organism: Eudromia elegans (assembly GCA_003342815.1). Taxonomy (NCBI): domain Eukaryota; kingdom Metazoa; phylum Chordata; class Aves; order Tinamiformes; family Tinamidae; genus Eudromia; species Eudromia elegans. The sequence continues at coordinate 3,198,072 of PTEX01000056.1, read as the reverse complement.
AGTAAGAAGTAAACTTCACCAGGTCAATAAAACTTGGTGAAGTGATGCTGGTGCATAGCTACAGTATGCCGTAGGGTCCTACCAGACTGTGCAGATCTGTGTGCCAAAGAGGAAATGGTGTTCTCAAATGTAGCTGATAGCGCTCCTCCACCTTCCTCTCTCTTAATAGCCTGACCGGCAGCCAGCACATTTGCAGTGACTGTCAACTTCATGGCTGAGTATAAATTGACATTTGGCTGTTCTTCTGACTGGTTTAGTTTGGAGAGAGGAAGAAAAGATCTTTCCATCCAACCCAGACTTACTTTAAATGCCTCGTTACGTATTCCTCTGCGACCAAGTCTGTTGTTACTAACATCAATGAATGTCAAAGTGGATGGTAACTCAGGGAGTTGCCTTATTCTGTTTTCACGGAGCACGAGCTCCTGGAGTTGAGGCAGTCTCCGGAAGGCATCTTCATGGATCTCCGATATAAAATTTGCAGTCAAATCAATCCGCTTTAAATTGCCTGGTAGGGAAATTTGATACAGTAGCATATCAGGATGTATGTCATGAAACTTTTGAAAAATAAAAAGGCAGTTTATTTAAATTAGAAGAGTCTTTCATCAAATATATTCTTAGCTCGTGGTGTGATAGCTGTCTTTTTTATATAATGCACATTATATAATCCACGTTTGAATGGTTATTCTAAGGAATGGGAACAACATTTCCTTCTCGTCTTGTTTAGAAACTTTTTTGTCATTCTTATACATCTTTCAGTGAAAGATTTCAAAGTCAAGGATTTTATGATTTATATATATATTTTGGGAATCTTTTAAATGAGTTTTCTATGGAAAAAATAACACTCAAAGGGAATTAAATATTTTCTCTAGAAATCTTGTCCCACATCTTTCTTTACTGTCAACATTTCCCTACTGTAGTACAATGTATGACATTTGATAATTCTTTTTTTTTGCTTTATTACACTTTTTTTTGCAACTGAAAAACAAACTTACTTTTGTGAACAGAGAATATTCTATGAATATAGGTGTATTAATATGCATTAATTTTAAAAACATTAGTTGGTGGCTTGCTTCTAATTTCCACCCAGAACATTTTTCATGGTCATTTAGGAATGACCATTTTTATAGCATCATAAAGTTTAGAAGAGACCTTTAGAGATCATCTAGTCCACCTGCTCTTCACATACAGGGTCACCTGGAGCACATGGCACAGGGTTGCATCCAGGCGGCTTTTGAATATCTCCAGAGAAGGAGATTCCACAACTTCTCTTGGCATGAGTACTTTATTTTACTGTTTTTCCAGTAGTCTGTTTTGGCTTAAATAATTTTTCTCTGTCCTTAACACTTATTTTCTTTGCTTTGTTTTACAGACAATATTTCAGACAATTGTTTCCCTTCCCTGTTCTCACTTTACTAGGCTGGTAGCTTTATTTCATAAGAAAATCTTTCCATTTCACTGATCTGTCATAGTAGTTTTCCTTTGCGCTGATTCCACTTTGGTTGCAGGGAACCAAACAGTTCATAATATCAAGATAAGGTCATACTCATATCTTTTCACAATAGCCTTTTTTAGATGAGATTACTTGAGAACCTTTTAAAATGTACCAAAATGTACCATAATATAAATGTACCAAAATGATCATTAAATAAGCATTAGCTACATAAAGTTAGGTCTAAAATACAAAACAAAGCCTGCAGCTTGATTTTTTAGAATGTCATGTAGATCAGTTACTATTAAAACAGTGAGATGCTTAATAATTCCTGAAAATCAGGTATCTTTGTGAATTCTCAAGTAGGAATTCTGGCTGGTTTTGGTCATAAAGCAAGTGTTTCTGGAAGTATTTTCTACCTTTCAACTTGTTTAACATTTCCCTAGGCAATTCTGGAGTAAACTAATGAAAATATATTTATATAAAGGTAAAGCTCCTTTCACACAGATACGCTGCTAACTTTACTAATATTTGAATGTACATCTATATGAAAATTTGTCTTATTTAGGAAGAAAATGATTTCTAAAATGCTGCAGATATTCCACGTTTGTTCATTTGTTTGTTCGTTTGTTTGTTTTGTCATTCTAAAGTTAACTAGAAGTAAGATCAAAAGGACTTTAAAACATCATTACTTCTATTTTAAAATTTGTTTGAGAATCTACATTCAAAACTTTAGCTTCAAAAACAGCAAAGGGTTTTTATATGTGTGTATTTATGTGTATAATACTATGGGCATTACATGCAAACATTATGTAAAATAAATCACTATGCCTTAGATTAGTATCAGCCAAAAATAGTAGAAATTCAATATAATTGCATCAATACTGTCATCCGTACTCAAGTTAATAAAGTCATTTCTGTTGATTCTTCTAATTCTGTTGTAGCGGGAGTAGAAGTACATGGTTTTCTTAGGCAGTACTGGAATAACATGAAGCTCACGATCATCACAGTAGACTGTGGTCCCTAGACATGTACACAAAAGGCAAGTTGGAAGATCTGCAAAAGAATTTAAGGGAAAACAGTTAATTTGATATAAAAATAAAAACTAGAAAAAGGATCTATACATTGCTACAAAATGCTTGCCTAACCACCGAATCATAGCACTTTGGAGATAATGCATTCATTCTCTTTATTTTTTTTTTGTCATATTGTACGTTTTAACTAACAAAGTTACTATATTCCTTCTTAAAACTATTTACTTTTCACTACCTTTGGCTATTAGAAGGTTCCACTTGTTTGTTCTAGTACAATGTTTCTCAGCCTATAAAAATAGAATATTTGATGGCAGCAGCTAGGCAAATTCTATTTCCCGCATTTCCCACTAAGCTGTCAACTGTTTGCTTCCATCTAGATGAAGAAATAACATTTGTTGTTATGACTGGCTATAAGAGTTTAATCAGGGATCAGTTGACTTCCTTTAGCTGTTGGCAGTTCAGTCCCCCTGTGAGTATGGGAACATCCCTTTAGCTGGCTCCCATTGTCCTGTGTGGAGGAACCAAACTGCTGTCAGCTGAGGGTAACATACATGAGAGTGAAGAAGTGCACAAATATATTTTAAAAAATGCTATGATAGTTAACAATTAGAGAGGTAATAAATAGGTAATAATAAGATAACTAGTTAATAATAAGATAACTTTCTTCATGGAGAGTTTATACACAGTTTTTTCAAACACTAGCCTATTCTCTAGGTTAGACGATCTAGGTTGGATGTCACTGTGTTAGCTAGATGCCACCTGATGGGCTCACTAACCTTTATCTACACCTATTTTAATTTATGCTCTTATTTATTTTAGTAAGAGTGATCAGCATTGCGTTTCAGGTGAGAATTTACCAGTACTATCTGCTAGTGTGACAGAATGGACTTGTTTCCTTTTTGTCACTCCCTAGACTCCATTAAATGTCAAACTCTTACAGAAAAAAAAAAGAACAAGCAGACTGTACAGTTTATACTATGCAGGAATTTATGGGCCTTAATGTGAAGTACTTCAGAGCAACTATGCAAATAGTGAAGACTATTTGTGTTGCAATGCATTTCGTGAATGAAGTTTGAACTTTAAGCTCTTGTTTAATAGTATAAAAATTATAGATTGCACTAAGACCTGTTTATGCTCTTCTTATTTTATTTTGTAACTACATTTATTTGAAATCTTCCCCAAGCATTCAAGGATGTAGGCATTATTTTATAAAACTAGCTTGAAAAGTAGATAGTGATGCTTAGTTTTACACTATTTATACCCAGGGTCTGTAGCTTACTGTGACATGTGAAGAAGAGCAAAGGTGTTAATTTTTAATGACATTAGCAAATTTGCTTTGATTTTCCTATTATCTTAGTCATGATTCACATTCATGTATGCAATATTCATGTGTTGGCATTTATTCATGTCAATAAAACAATTTTGTTTGCTGTTTAACTAGAAAAAAATAGGTATGAGATCAGCAACTGCCCAGTTCTTGTATGGGTGTCAGTAAGCAATCCGTGTATAATATTCAGTGATGCCTATAGCTATGTAACTCCTTTCTTTCATGATGAAATTGTCTTAAAAAGTAGATGAGTCAAAGAACAGCAGGTGAATGTGTCTATGTGATGTTTGGAAGAAGATATATTAACATATTTAGTACAAAATTATTTCAAAAGGAAATTACTCAGATTAAGTAAGTGGTGGTAAGAATTATAGTATAAGATGAAGCAAACAATTTCTTTTAGTAACTTTCATAGAAGAAATTACTTCATATTAGTGTTGAAAGGTTGTAGTTATGCTGACCTCTATAGCTGCTATTTCACCTGAAGCATTCGAATATGACTATTCTGAAACTTATTACAGTTTCATTCTGTAAGTTTAGCTCTGTAAATATTACTTTGAATAATTTGTGAGGAAATCAATGTTTTTCTACAGAGCTATGGACACAGAATCTCAATTTCCTTTGCATTGTTTTTAATTGAGATTTCTGATTTAGAAATTCAATGTCAGGATATTTTTCTCTTTATATCCCTCTGAGCTAAAATAGGTGGGTTAACAAAACAAAAACATTTGGCTATCACCATAAGTCCATGAAAGTAAAAACGAAAGCCATTTCATCTCAGTTAAATTATATGAGGATAGGGAAGTTTCTTTTCATGACACTATTCAAATTAATTGAGAACTACAACATTAACTAGATGGTCCGAGTTCTGTCTTGAATATGAAACGTCATTAGTTTCAATATGCATTGACTTTTGGTACCTTTTCTCTTTATTAAAGGTAGAAATCAGCATATCTGTTTCTCATATTTTAGTACTATTGAAGTACTTCCCTGTTTCATTCTATGTTTTTCTTTTCTCATAGCAGATGACTGGTTGCATTTTCTTGTTAGTTTAAACAGTAGCATAATTCATGGATATAAAATGTGGTTGAACTTTTTATCCTTCTTTTTTCTTCTCTTTCTGAAGAGACTGTTTTCCTGGGCAATTGTGGTTACATAGTAGATTTGTCTTCTTCATCTACTCAAAAATGGCCCCTACCAGCATGCAGGAGTAACTAGCTGCAGGATAGTACACCATTGGCAGGCAATAAATATGTTGTATTTTAAGGCAAGGCTGAAGAACCAGTGACTAGTGGTTTTTTTGTTGCTGACCTTTTTTGTTGTGGTTGTTGTTGAATCACTAGTTGGGCATCCAGTAATAACATTTCTGGACAGATGAGAATTTTCCAGTATTTCCCTTAACTTCCTCCACAGAATTTTATAAATTAGCTGCAGGCAGCAAGCCTGACATAGGAAGAAAATAAATTGCCACATCTTGAACCATTCCAACAAATCTAGGCCTAAATGAATGTAGAGTTCAGGATGTCTGCCTTTTTACAAAATATTGCAACACAGAACAGGAAAAGAGTTTCTCCCTCTGTCCCTTTTCTGAGCTTGGGGGAGGAGTGCTTGTCACCTTTGACTAGTGTAGGCTGAAAAAGCACAGAGATATGGGAAGAGTTCAAACAGATGTTGACAAGAAAAATGAATTCGACATTTCTGAGTCTTGTAGTCTTCTAGCCAGTAGCAAGCCAAGAACAGCAGCAATATCTGACATGAAAATATGTTGCTGAAAACAGCATGAAGACATAAAAAACTCTGATTTGGTATGTTACATTCTCAAGCTTCTGATTCATCCCTTTAGTCCCTGCACAGGACAGTTTAAGTTCTGTGCTCAAAAAGGTTGACAGATAAAGAATTCATAATACGTTATATTTATGTGAAATGCTTGAAAGCATCCTTTCAAAACTGAAATAAATTGCATAGATTTTATAGAAATATCCTGGGAAGTTCTCACTCCCATTTTTATTTGTTTTACCATCAATATATATTTTGTCTGATTAAGGTTCTGAAGCAATTTGTATAAAAATAAGACTAGGAACGATTCATTTCTTTTTACTGGACATACTAGCTTAGAAGCATGACCTCCTTTTATTCATTTATCTTTCACAGCAGTCAGTTATGCTCTTAGAAATAGTAAAAATAGTCTTTAAGCTCTTCTTGTTGTTCTGTGCTAATCTCCACACAACACAGAGACTTATCACAACAGTAGATAACTCTTGTGAGCTTCAAATAGGGAGTCTGAAGTAGCTGCTAGTGAATCTAGCATAGTGATATTTTGCAACTAGTCGAAGGAACAGAAAATCAGCTTCACAGGAAATTTCTATTTTTTCCCCATTTCATAAGTTTTTAAGTCCCAACTGTGTTTTCATGAACACAATTGTCAAAATCATGTAACAAACCATTACAAAATGAAAATGTCTGGTAATGATATGCAAATACATGACAATAAAAATGCAGAGGTAGAATTTGCCAACTATTAGCAATGTTGAAGAAGCAAAATTTTTATTTGAAAAAATCTCTTTGCGAAGACGTTCTCATTGTAACCTATGGTGGAAACATTTTTCCTAGATACATACCTGACCTCAGAGCATTCGTGATAGACATAATATAAATTTACTGAGAGGTATAGATTCAAAAGCAGGCAAATTAGGCTCACTGAACAGGGAAACTATGCTTGCAAAGGTCATTTCTCTTTTCTACTAACCATCATGAGTCTGGAGCCCGAGCACTCCTGACCCTTGTGCTGAAGAGCCATCAATTAGTTTTGGTGTTGATGCTTCCTCCTCAGGTTCTTCTGCCAGTGGTGCAGAAGAATAGCTCTCATGAGTTACAGAAGGCAGAGCTGTCCCAATCTCTGTCTGGGGAAAATTAAAAAGGTAGAGGAAATGTTACTGTTGAGATCCACTGGCCTTTGCACTTCTGCCAGTGCTTCATTGTCTACCACTAGAGGTCACATATGTTCTGAAACTCAGTCCTCTAGCCTCATTTTGTCTGGCAGCTATAACTTTTGGCTGTGTGTTCAACACAGATTGCACACACATTTATGAAACTACAACATGTTTATTCACTTTTTATCTTAGATTTTTTAAGAATATTTTGTTGCACGCACACATGATCAGACAGTGTACATGTGCACTTCATTAATGAGGATATGTACAATGTACATATATGTATATACATACATATATGTAATGAGGATATGTTTAAAGTTAAACCAATGAGTTTTGTGATAAAGCTGTATGTTCTGTGTGATAAGTGGAAATTCACTGTGAAAAATCAAAATGTTGTTTAGTAAAATTGCAAACTCTACCAGATAAATCCAACTATAATGTAGTTTTACAGAGTCTGCTTTAAGAACAGTAACATGCTCAAAAAACAAATCTTATTATCTAAGAACTCTGCAATCTAAGTAAACACAGTACTTGCTATAATAGTGTTGGTGTTTGTGTTAATTTTTCTGTCTCATTCTGAATGGCTGAAGGCCCAGGTTAACTTCATTCATTAACAGTGACAATTTATAGTAATAAGTGGTAAGAATATAAGTTAAAAATGTTAGATAAAAATTATTTTAGGAGACTCTTTAAAATTCTACAGATCTTGTCATGGAACTAGAACCATTATTTTTTTCTTCTTTAATTCCTTGATTCAACATAAACAGCCAAGCACAATTTTCTGTGTTAACTGTAATTGCAAAGCTACATTCTATTGATTTTGCTACTTGACAACTTGAGCATAAAAACAAAAATGCAGCAATTTTCTCCTAGTGTATCGTCCCTCATAAAAGGACCTGTCTGCTGTGTTGCTGAGAGGTCTACAATTTTATGATTTTTACCTTTCTCTCTAGTTGGAAGGCACTGAGACATAATGTTAAGCTTTATAAAAGCTGTTCTCCTCTGAAACCTTCAGCAGCACCATAAAACTATTGAAACTCCTGTTTTCACCTGACCTAGCCTGCATTTTTACTGCTCACTTTGTTGACCAAGTGGAAAACTGGTTGTTGAAATCTCTCACACCAGTGCCCATAAACTCTGATTATAAACAGTATAGTGGGATTGCGTCTAGAGTGGGCAGTTAGGTTATTTTAGATTATGTAGATTATATAAATTAAAGGAACTAACAGACATGAGACATTTGAGCTCGGTCCCACATATGAACAAAACTCTTCCTGTGTTCTATTCTCTATTTTAACTATACAACCTTCAACAAGAAGAATTTGAGGAGAAAACATATTATACTTCATAATAGGCTCCCTGGAGCATGTTGTGTAGCTATACGACATTTCTAGCACTATTAGACATCTGGACATCCTGGTAACATTATAAATGACCATCTAAAGCCTACTCTTTTTACAGAAACAATCTGGCTTAAGCTAGATAGTGGCCATAGGTCCAAATATTTGTATTACTTGGTTTCCCTGAAGAAAGAGAATGTGTTACAGAAGCGATGGAAAACCTCACAGAGCACTCCAAACCTCACAAGCACAGATTTTGACTGAACATTTATAAAGTTCCTTGTATGGTCTTTAATTATACTGTAATAAGCCATAGGTAGTGTTTTTTAAAAAGGGCTTCAAGGTAAGTATGCTCTGACAGAGTTAGTAAACTTTGTAAAATGAATAATGAATACTGATCAACTGAGCAAAAAGAACTTCAGATGAACTCAGTGAGTAACTCATTGGTATAAATAGGAGTAAGGATGAGCCTTTTTGCTTTGCGCAGACAAACACACAATGTTCCCACCTGCAGTACTGACAGTAAGACAGCTTAATCAGGAATGGACTTGGGGACAAATCAAAAGAAGGCTTTGAGATCAAAGGAAATGGGGACAGATGTTCTGTGAATGGAGGAAGCCTAGAGGGAAGACACATTCCAGACTTTTATTGACCTAGGGTAGTACTGCATTAAAGTGATTGCACATGCTGTACAGTCCTTCACCAGTTTTGTGGATATAAGGTAAGAATCCCTATCCAGAACTTTGGAACTATAAAATCCAAGGAGATTTTGAGACCTACTATCAGCTTTATGTATGTTTTCTTGTGAAAAATTCTACTGAAAAGTGGGTTCTGGAGAAGACAGTTTTCAGAAGACACTTGTAAATGTACTTCAGAGCTAAGATGAGGTTCTTTACACTTGACATAGTGTGATGAGCGTGCTCTTTCTCCAGCTCAACCTGACTTCTCAGAGGTAGCCCTATTCAGGTATTAACTACGACATTATCTGATCTTGGTAGTTTCCTCCCTGATTTCTTCCCCTCTTTGGACATTAACCGGCAATAAGAGTCCTCATGTCTGTATCCTTATGGGGAGATAAGGCTAACTGTGTGTACATCAGCCAACGGTCATTTCTAAATACACTCATCCCATAAATATGAGGGCAGCCCGAGAGCCCATTGAGCTCTCCTTACATGGCAGTGGGCTGCACAACCAGGATCTCCTCTTGAGCAGGGACGCCTCTCAAGGAGACGCCTTGAGGCTGAGAGATCCTTGCTACAAAAGACTCGTGGTGAGTGACTACAGCGTGCTCTCCTTCTGTACTTGTAAATTTTGTGTACAATATTCCTTAGCCATAAACCATTGACTAAGTCTAGGATTGGGATTGGATCTAGCCACACCCAGGCTCTGAAGGAGTTTGGAAAGCCCATCTGAGGTCCAATCTGAACCTTGTGACTCAATGGGAGGATGTCCTTGATAATTCCATTTTATTATCTTGAACCTCCATGCACGGGATAATAAGTGACCTTGCCACAGCATCTCGTGAAACCATTGTCCATAGTAATAAAACCTATTGCTGTTTCTTTCACACAAGTGAAGTGTATGGTGTCACTCACACACCACACCCCCCACACACTGCTCATTCTGTGACACATGGGATTAAGGCTATCTACACTGACTACCACACACCTCTCTGAGTATGTGAGGGCTTACTTTCTTAACTATGTTATCCAAGTGCTCTTTGTTGTTTAATCACTGCAGTTGTTGGACCAAGGCAGAAATATCAGCTTCTATTATTTCTGTTTTCTACTCAAGAAAGGAAATCAATGTGTAATTACTGTCACATCCCAATTTTATAGCTGGATATTAACTGATTTTAGGGACACACTACTGAAATCCTCTTTACACTTTTTATTTGACAAGGTGCTGAATCAGGGTTCTAGAGAAAATATCCCAAGCAGTGAGCACTAATATCTATTCAGTTTTCTGGAGTCATTATTATGGTGTGTTTTATAGTGTTGCAGTTTTTATGAAGAAAAGTGAGCAGGAGTTCACTGATGCAGATGTGTTACATATCGGTCCCAAAATATGAGCAATATTTGCTTGCTATACATAGGCTGGATTTGAACTACTAACCTAGGGGGAAAAGTCTGTTTCATATAGTCAGTCATCTGATGAAGGCAATTTTGTATCTTTTACATACTCGATAGATCATGCACGATTGCAACCAGGGAAAGAAGTTTCTTAGGCTGTATGCTGTACAGAGTGGTCCTTTGTCTTCCAGATGTTTGTTTTTGTCAACAGGCAGTTTATACAAAATTTTAGGTAGATTTTTTTTTCTATATTATTTAATGATATTGTTTTCTGATTTTTTTTTTTGTTATTATTTCGGATGCTACTCAAAACAATATATTTTTTCAAAGAAAAAAATGCAACAGGATATGTACAGGATATTGCAAAGCAGCATTTCTCTTAGCCAGCATATGCAAGTCTTCAAATCATAGTCAGTATTCCACAGGCAGATACATGGCATTAGAATATAGTGAAAGGGAATAATATCACCTACCTTTAACTGCCTGCATATTTCATAGTTACCCTACTCTGCCTTTGAAATTAGCTGAGAGACCAGGGACAATATTGGTATAGAATATTAGATACAAAGTATAAGCAGAGCAATAAGCAAAAGCTTTCTACAGCGTGACTATATTTGCAAATGAAATCACTTAATATGGATGACCAATTTAGAGATCAGGAAGCCATGAAAATCTAAAGCACAAAACCTGAGCATATCGATAAGTGATGAAATACAACCAGTCAGACTTAGCATTAGACGTCCACATGCAAGACATCCAGTTGAAACTAGTCTCCTTTCACAGCCAGTGGAGAGAGAAAGGAATTTCTCCAAGTTGCAAATGTGTCACACACAATTCTTTTAGGTATTTGTTTTTTCTGACTGAAAAGGAAGATGAGTCAAACTTAAAGATTTTTAAGATGAGAAGAGTTGTCTGGCCTGTAGAAAGAAGACAGGGTGTTTGCAGGGTAGCATCCAGCAGAGGAGGAATACAGAGGGACCTGTGTGAGAACTATGAATTCATGTAACCCATTCAAGGTAATAAAACACAGCAGATAGAGGTCTAAGGAGGCAAAGAACAAGGCTTGAAGATCATCAGTTGCCACACCTTACTTCTGAAGTAGTTTCATTCCAGTGTTAGATGTTCTACTGTTTTACATCTAAAAGATTTTGGTAGCCCTTAGTATGAAAGTTGATATATTGCATATGAAAACTTTGAAGGTACAGGATCTCAATGCCTCTTTTGAATGCTTTAAAACAAAATCAAAAGAATATGAAAGTTTACAACTTAAAAGGAAACATTATGAATGTCAAGGGACACTTGTACCACAAATCTGTGAATCAAAAGAAACCAACTCCCCCACAGCTTTTCTGAAACTACCAAAGCTTTCTTTTTGCAGGAAAATGCCTAATTGTGAAAGAGGGTTTGGGTTTATTTTCCTTTCCAAAAATGGCTTATAATTGTTTCTTTTTCTTTGCCTTTAAACTCTTCTTTTCTCTTTCTGTTCTATCTTAAAAATAAATAATATTGTAAACCAGGGAAACTGAAGGAAATTGTATGTTAGTGCAGTAACTATTTAGACTGCAAATTCTGAAGCTCAAATAAGTTGTCATATGCTTGTAGATAAATGCATAAACAACAAATTGTGTGGGGAAATTTGTGTAATAAAATTCAGTGTTGGATGTTGGAGGAGAGGAAAGTGATATTTATTAAAAAAAAAAAAAAAAGAATTGATTTTACCCACTCAAACTCATTCTGTCATAGTTTTTAATCATTCACACATTTTGACCCATGAAACTTAGACATGTGTGCTTGTGTGGTCTGGCCAGAATCACTTGTGTTCAACACAAAGCACAAGGGGCATGAGCTATTGAATCCTAATCATGCTTCTGCATTTCTTTTTCTTGATGGGCAATGAAAACTATGGATACTTTAGGAGTGGTCAGCTGTTCTGGAGCGTTTTTTTGCCTCGGAATTGTGTATGTTCCTGCCTCCATAAACATAGGTTAGGTTAGTGCCCGTTTCATTGGTCCAAATGTGCTTATTTTCATGAGAACTACCGCAGAAAAAAATATTTTATATATTATGTTACAACCTTATGTCCTAGCTGCTGGTGGTAGGATACAGGGTCTTTCACTGAGAAATCATCTGTCCTGTTATGTTTTCAGAGTGCAGCCACTTCGGTTTTGGCATAAGCAATGCATTCCTCAGCTTTTTTTTTTTTTTTTTCTTCTGGAAACAGTGCTCTGAAAATGGTGCAGCTGAGTAAAATGTGCTTCATTATCAGTGCAGATCATTCCTTTAACTCTTTTATTAAAATAAAATAATAATTAAAATGTTATTTTGCTGTAGCTTACACACACTCTCATACTTAATCAGACCAGTTCTAATATTTCTATTACAGAACTCTACAACTGTAACCTACTTCTTTAGAAATAAATATCTCTGGCTTCTGAATTAGAAAACTTGGGTAAATTCTGATGTTCTCTTAATGAATATTTCCTAAGAAACAAAAGCAGTCTCTTTATCACCTTGAACACAGAGCTTGCTAAAGTTTCTTGTATCAAATGCAAGTATGTTTGTGTCGTATGTGATTTTGTCTGAGCAAAAACACTCATGCTGTACAGCATTGCTGCTGAGATTTTACTTCCAATTCTGTTGTCTAAGAATGCATAAAGTCCATATAATTAGAGGTAATCTGGGTTTCCATCAAGTCAAATGAAATCAAACTCCTAATCCAACATTTTACTGGAAATTGCAGATTTTATTTCTAACATTTGGGTTTGAGGGTGATTTAATATTTAAGTAAGTCAGTCTACAACAGATTCTTTTCTTTAGAAAAATGATGAATGACAGACTTTTGAAAGAAAAATAATATCTTGAAGGGCGATAATATGCCAGTTTTTGAAATCAGAATAGACCCTTATGCACTGTTAGGAGGCATAAAAACAAAACTAATCACAGCTATTTAATGAAGATTTCTCTGTTTGACTAGAGCTTCTGCTGATCCGAGGCAAAAGTAGAATTACACAACCAGGGACTTTACCAAGTGCTAAGGACCTGCCTCATGTTGAATTCTAAAGTTCTCTGTAGAAAAGAGATTGCTGCCTCAATACTTAGCTGTGTAGTCTACAGAGGAGGCTCACTGGTGGAGCTAAATGTGCTTTTGTTGAGTTCACCAGTGTAGATTTTCCAAAATGTACTGTCATTACTTTGAATCTGAACTAAACACTGTTAAAAACATGAAAGAAGTAAGTTGGCTCCCCTTACACCAGGCATTGAATATAAGTATTATATTTAGCAGCTTGGACCTCTTAGGCTTTCTATGTAGTCAGTGGAGGCTGATAATCAACTCCTGAGATTGGTTCAGCCCATATATGTTGTGAAACAGCTTTCTGAGGTGCCTGTCTATCTGTCTTTGAGATAGTCCACATGGATGCACCATATTTCTGCCAGAAATCATGGCCAAGGTGTGGTGGAAGATCTTCTCTTCCTCTCATATCTGCAGCTTACAGTACACAGATATTTTATCTAATTAAGCCAAAGTGGTACATGCATGAGACCCATAGTGATATAGATGCAGGGCTCACAGCTGTTAGCTGTTACTGCTCTGGAACAAGAAAGGTTTCTGCTAGTTTCACAGGCAGAAATTTAATGTGGAATTGACCATTGTGCATTTTCAAAAGCATTTATTAAACTAGCCATTTCACATCTAAGGCTAACTGTCTTACCTGTCTACCAGGGAATGAGTCATTCCTTCACCTAAATAGTTCAGAGAACCCATCCGCTAGATTTGCACATCTGTTCTGTACTCCATTTGAGTTTAAATGAAAACAGAAGCATTTGTTCTCGATCCATCCAAAAAGCAGGATAACTGAGATAAGACTTGGGCTGAGAAGGTCGGCATCCAATCATCTCTGCTCCATAAGGCATCTTAACCTCCGCGTGAAGGCCGGGGGAGAATTTGAATGAGATGTTGAAATGAAATATCGGTGCATCTGAAGAAGCAAATCGTGGCAGGACAAGGAAAACAAGCTAAAGGAAACATAGTTCTGCAGCCTACTACAAAATAACCGTGACCTGAGATGATAAGACCTGAGACCATTTCAAAGAATGATTAATGTCCTATGTATTAGACAATCTTTGAACATGAACAAAGAAAAAGATGACTTGGAGCAGAGCTCAAAATCAGAGCACTCTCTCTTCCCAGCCATACAGAACTTGTTCTCTGCCATAACCACAGGGGATAGTTTTGAAGTCTGATTCTTCTTTTGAACAATTTTGAAATTTTCATATGTTTGAGGGTTTTCAAATGGACTAGAGCTAAAGATCTTATTAAGTTTGACAGGATTCAGAAAATTGGCCATTAAGGGATTAGTATATGTGCAATTTAGGAATTTGAGGTAATCTTATAAATAGCTGTATCCTGTGTCACGTCCCATATCGGTAGGGATGATGCACATTACTTCTTTCGGAAGGAGCAACAAAGCTGGAAGTCTGCAGAAAGGTTTGCTTAAGTGACTGGTGAACTCAAGATAGCAAGCATCTACTGTAAGGTTTATATCATGCGACTGCAGAGATTTTGTCTTTTAGAGACACAAGCTGGCACTTTACTGAACTTCTTAAACTCTGTTGTGAGCATAACTAGACTGTGGCTTCTCTGCCTGTCACTCCATCAACTACATAGTGATTTTCTCTGTTCACTTCTGCTTATAGCATTTATGTGCTTGACTGCACAATATCCAGACTGAATAGAAGGAATGAAAGTTTCTGCTGTTGTGGATCAACCTTGAACTTGGTGGTTATGTATCTCTCCTGGGAGATGGAAACTGTATTTCTGCATACCTCTGGCTGAGAAAAGTCAAATCAACTGCTCCAGCCCTTCAGCACATAATCTAACCATTATTTCATTTCTTATAAAGTGACGTTATAAACTGACATGTATGTCCCCTCTCATACAGGAATTTCAAGCAGGATGATAGATGTGTTTAAAGCACAGAACTCCAGCTCGATGAAGTGCTTTAGACCAGGAAAAATACTTTCAGAAACCCACCCAGTCTGAGGCAGGAGGAAGGATGTAGTCATTCAGTTCAGCCAGGACAGTGGTACCTAATGTCATGCCTAGTATCGGAGTTTCAGATACTTAAGAAGGTTTTGCCAGTAAATTTAGTCACTGTAACATTTCAGGCAACTAAGGGAATGGTTTGCTATTTCAATTCTTCCTTTTTTTCCTTGTGGTATTTATTCTATCTATTTTTTCTATATAACAAAATATTTGGAGCGTCACTCAGATATGCATGAATACTTTTTAATTCGTAGAAATTTTCACTTCTTGTGGAGAAATTGATATGGAAGCATATTAACATTTACATTGAGATAAAGTTCCAGATAATAAATGTAATTCTCCTATCAGCTATGTAACTTCTGACTTCCACATCAAATTGATCAAATAATATTAAAAAAAAGAGGTATGTATAATTTAAAAGTGCATGTGATATGTTTCCAGAAGTCATTGCACTCCACTTTGATCCTATTTAATCAGACATCTTCTGTAGAGGTAGAATCAGCAGTATAAGACTCCCTTAGGTCTGAAGAACTGTAAGATGCAGTTCTTGCACGATTGAGATCCCTCTTAATATATACTATGGTAAGAACAGAGATGCTATACCTGCATATGGACAAGGCTGTGTGTACATATGCAGACATGGCATTACTGCTGTTGTGTGTGTATGTATCTGTATGCCTCAAGGTCAGGGCTTTGTGCAGTCATCTGAATATTCTAATAAGAGCTCGAGTCAAATCTCAGTGAGGTAATGCAGCATGAAATATTAGGCTTTTATAGTGTTTGTTCTTGATTATATTGAGGATCCATGTGTATCCAGACTCAGCCTCATCTGTATTAACCTCTGCCGGTTTTTGTTGCTTACTCAGTTCTAGGACATTTCCTTGCTTCACAGTCTCACTAATAACCTGTTTCACTGGTGAAGATATTTTCTGTTATCACTGGCTTTTCAGTGACTGTTTTCTTTGTAATTTAGGTTTTTTGCCTAACTAAGGGAAATGGGCTACTTGTGTTTAAACAGGCACTGTGATCAAAAGCTTGCAATAGGATTTTAATAGACTTCAGCAGCTAATGTATGTAAAAATCTGCCTCTACAATCTTTTTTTTCACATTCTATCTAAATAAAGTTTTGATTTCAAAGTGGGAAACATTCTGAACCTTCTGTTTGCATCAGTGAGATGCTTACTTATACAATGAATGTCTTTGACAGTCTAGTTTGATTATATCCATTTTAAGGAGGGAACGCTGTCTTTGTATATGTTTACAGAGCAGTTGGGACAATGAAGACCCGGGTTTGACTGGGCCTGCTGTACCCATGGTATAAATATTAATTGAAAGTGATAATGAAACTTACTGTAAGGAAAGAAGGTACTCAGCAGTTCATGTTTATACTGCTTATACTGTAGTCATCAGTTTCAGAAGTTAAATCCAACAAAAAGTTTGTAGGCAACCTTTCATTGATACTCCTTTATAGTCTCTTTCTTCTTCAAGACCTCAAAATTTCTTCCTTCTAGGAAGTTTTTAAAGGCTTTTTTGTTGCTCTGCCATTTTCCCATTACCTGCGGTTGGTACAATTCTAATAAAGGTCTTCTGAAAAATGCAAGTTTTCATTGAGTGATGAATTATTTAAGATGTTTGTTTATTTGTTTGTTTTCCATAGCAAATATCCTTTAGATGCAAAGCCAGAAAGCCTTAAGACTTCCACATCTCACTAACCTGCAAACCTCATGCCTCATGTCTGACCCATCTAACTGATGATACATAGCTTTGATTCAGGATTCAGAATAATTCTAAATAAATCACAAAAACGAGTACTTTCACATTATGAAATGTTTGCACTAAAGATGAGTTCCACACACATATATTGTATACAATGAAAACACCATAAGAAATTAAATAGATCCATCAATGTTAGCAGGCAGTGCTGGAAAAAATCAAATTTCTGTTGTAGTTATCACTTTTATGTCTTCAAAAAGTGCTGTAAAATCTATGAGAAAAATAGGCCCAGACAGATTTCATGTGCAAAAATAGCCATTATGTGGACATTTACAGAAAACTACTTGCAAATATGTGCATGTGTGTGTAGATACACATAAACTTTATTTTCGTCTTTGTCATACGTACTCCGTAGGGAACATTTTTAGAGCATAAGAACTAGAAAGGAACTCATGAACTTGTATTCCTCTTAGTTAACTTCAGTAAGATAAACTTCTCATCCTAGGTCAGAGACAGATGCCTAAAGTCCCTCTGAAGCTATTTGAGCAAGAGAGTTGTTTTAACAGAATAATTTTTCCTACTTGTTTTAGAGGATTATCTCAGGATGCAACACCTAAATTTTAGACAGATTAGATGAGTAGGAAGTATCTGTCTTTAAATATCTCTAGATCTTTTCTACTTTTGGTGGTTGGTCCAAAAACTGAATACAGAATTCATTGGATAATCCTCTGAAAAGGTTGTAACTGTCAGACAGACACTTACATTCAATTCCTTGAGTGTATAGGTGCCTTATTACAATAGAAATTAGCAGGAGTATTTAATTACAATTACCCTGTCTCCTAGGCCAACTAATATTTATCTGGAAATACAAGCTTGGAAAAGTTTGTCCTTTTCCTAAAAAAAGTTTTATGCTCAAAGACTTATTTAACAGAATTTTAAAGTCTTAAATTGAAGACAGCAATGACAGAAAATGTTATTTCATTTTTTTCCCCTATTTCAGAAATCTTAAGAGATGATTTAGAGATTTCTAAAAGTAAATGGAAACATATATCAGGCCCCTAAAAAGTCATTGTGCACAAGCTGGATTGTATGAAGGTCTGCTGTTTGTCTGGGTCCCTGTGGTATTGCTCATCATTTAAACTATGCATAATAAAAACTAGCCTGCGGTCTTTTATAAATAGTGGGTTTTACATATAGAGCCACTTGTGTACTTCATATATTTATGATAATAGGATTTCAGGGAGACAATAATAATGGTGATTGCAAAAAATATATATATTTTGTTTAAAACTTTAGTGAAGACAATAATATTTAAAAAGGAATGTCTAAAAGATAAGTTTCACTACTGACTTAAAAATCCGTAAAAGATCGTTGTCTTTTACAGCAGTGACCACTCTGAGCTTTTCTGTTTTTTGAAAAAACTATGAATACTTGGGCTTTTTTGGGGTTGTACATGGTAAGAGGAATGTAAGCAAACAAAGATTTTGGCTAGAGGTCTGGGAAAAAGATGGCTCTTACAGGGAGGTCTGTTCATCAATAAAATAACGTTCCTTCCAACTACTGTAATGGATGACTCTAACTTGAAGAATTTTAAGATGACTCTCTGAAAAAATGCCACATTGGGAGCCAATGATGCAGCTCTGGAAAAGAACTCTACAAGATAAAATGGAAAAGCTTTCTGATCTCTTGTTCCTTGTACATGTAAAAAACATAAAACACAGCACAGGGAGGTCACACTTAGAATTGCATGTGTTACTAAAATATCTAGTGTTCAAATTTGAAGATCTCAAGACATACAGAGAAGATTGATAATGATGCTCAACTGTGAAAGCTTTAACTAGAGACAGTATAGGAAGTCATTATTGTAGGCCTGGTATGGCTTCATTTTTAAGAGCACAGACAGACAATGGAAATTCAGCTTAGTCAATGTGAAATAAAGATAGCACAGACATTCAGTGAATGAAGGCAGTGGTGATATTTGCAGTGAAGAAAGCTCAGGTGCATGAGTGTGCAAAGAGCTTTGGTTTATATGTGACATAGGGAAGTCAAAAGCAAAAGACAAGGAGGCAAAAGCAAAATAATTTCTTTAGAGCAAAGTTCTTTTTAGGCTTCAGATAAGAAAATGTTTTTCCTCCTAACTATAAGCTTCTGATCCTAGTACAAACTTATATATATTTTTTTTTCTCTAGTTTTGATCTGTATTTATTCTGAGATTCACTGTGTTTGTCATTTGGTTCCAGCTCAAAGTTGGTCTCACCTTTATGAAACACTGGTTGCTGTTTCTTTTTCTACAGTTGTGATTCACTAAAAGGAACATATTTTCATGTATAATGTATTAAATTATGTCATAAAGCACTAAAATAGTACTAAAGAACTAAAAATATAATAGTGAAAAAGTATAATTATTTAAATGTAACATTTGTCATTCTTCTATGGTTACCATTCTCTTTACACTCAGTCATGAATTTTGTACTGTGAATATATCACCTTCAAGGAAATTTTATCTATGTCTGAAGAGCAGAATCATGTTAAAATTAATGTTTGGTTTTTTTCCAGAAAAAAAAAGGGGGAATGTAGACGGGAAGAGGACATTTAAGATAACAAATTGAGCCCCATCCTTATGCGTGTATCACATTTTATGGTTTCATAGTATAGCACAATTTAAATAATTTTTCTTTGATGATCCTTCTTCCATTCTCATTTTTCATTTCCTGTACTTTTCATTTCCTTTTTCCCCTTTTTCTGCCTTTTTCCCTAATAGCAATAATAACCAGTAGCACTTATGACTTGTTTTTAACATATTATTTTAACAGATAAAACTCAGGGAACAATATTACACTAACATCATTTCATGGAGAATCATGGGTGTCCTATTCTAACTGCCCAAACCCTTATCTAGACTGATAAACCACCAGGATAATCTCCAAAACAACTGGTGTCACAGCAGCAAAAGTTGGGAGAATCATAAGAGTTTTTGCCTGCACTCTTAGGAAAAACAATAAAAAAAATCAGAAAAAATTTTGTCTACATTTGAAGATCAGAGGAAAATATGGATCGAGTACAGTAGAAAGGCAATATCAAACACAAGAATGGGCTTGGGCCCAGCTTATTTTCATGGCCTATGAAAAGTCATCAGTAGCCCCTGCATTGTGCACGGTGGAAAACAGATGAATAAGTTAAGTTATGATTACCTCTAGTTGGTCAGACTGCTCATTTTCAAAATAGACATATGGGTAAGGAAGCTCTCCAAGTGGTTCTTCATAGAACTCAGAATCATAAATTACTGTGTCAGCGATGGGTACAGCAACAACAGTCTCAAAGATAAAAAATCCCAGAACAATATTTACAAAGGTCTTCATTGTGCTGCTTTTTCTGAAAAGGAGGAAGAAAAACAAGATGTAGATAATCTGGTAATTGAAAAGAATCTAGGAGAGTTTCATCTCATAAACATAGTACCTGCATGCATGCCACAATGGTTCTGGTGGGTGGCTACCATCAGATAAGCTACCCATGCTTATCTATTATGGCTGAATGGTTTATTCCATTTTATTTCATGAAGAGCCTCCAGACTAGAAAATTTCTGCAGCCTCATTTGGCACTGCTAAAAATTATTTCAATTTAGAAAGGACCTATTGAATTTTACTATTTCAGGATGATATGAAAACAAACTGGCCTCCGAGAGAAAAGATCTAAAAAGGTGAAAGGAGAACATATCTTGATATTTATCCCCGTTCATAGAATGTCATATATTTCAGCTTCACTGTTAGAGAGGATGCTCCTACTCTTGCTATGCTTTGATTTGTCATTTATCTCAAATTATCCAACAATGAAGGGCATTATGTATTTTGAGAAGCTAACTAAAAGACAAATTATTACATTTTTTGTCTATAACAATAAGTCATCTTTTGAAATGTCCAACAACGTAATTTTTTCTCCATCACCACACACACACACACACACACACACACACACACACACACAAAGCTATAGTTAGAAAATATTAGGGCCGTTCTCCTTGTTGTCCCTAGATGAACTAAATCAAAATATCTTTTCACCCACTAGCCGTCCAGCTAGAACATGTCTTTTTAACTGGTCAAGAGGTGTGGTATATTTAAAATATTAATTCTGAAAAGCTCTAGGGGAAATAAAAAAAAAGTAGTTTTCGTCTTCAACAGACACTATTGTTCGTTCTTTATTTATCCAAACAATGCTCTTTTTAAAGTTGTGTAGTGTTCTGGTGTAGTACAGTCACCTGTTCTCCTTAACTTGGAGAACTGAATTGTAAAATCAAAATATCACCATTTTAAAATGTCCATATTTTAGTAATATAGAAGCAAATTCATACTGGGTTTGAATATTGGCATTCATTCATTCATTCCCTCTCTCTTGTAAGTGATGAATTCACTATTATCATATAAGCTGCCCAACACAGGGCTCTATTCAGAATCCTTCACTTTTACCTTGATTTAGCTACAACTCCCACTTAATTTCACCAAAAGTAAAGACAGTAATAATGAGCAGTGCATAAGTCTAAATAATTGTTCTCCTGACGTGATACCATAATACACACAAATATTACATTTTAAATATTAGCTACTTAAAATAGGTTAAGAAACACATGCTTTTTTTTTGAATGTGTGTTCTGAGAAACAAGTTGTATTTTGGCTTCTTGAAAGGAGGTCTTTATGAAGTTGGTTTAGGCATTAGGATATGAAATTCCTCTGAGGATGGTTAGCAACACAAGGCATTCATTTTTCCCTCATCTGCTATATTCAAAAAAACTTTTCAGCTGCTGCTGCTGGGATAAGCTAGAGTCACATTGGCTTGACTTTGAACAGACCTAGCTGAATTACAGCTTTCAGTATTTCAAGATTATTAAATGCTTCGTTACACAAACAAACAAACAAACAAATAAACAAAAAGCAGGCTCTGAAATATAATGAAATATACTGGATCTTGTTTGTCCTATATTTATTATTTCTGATGTGTATTTTTGATTGGACTACTCCTAGACTTTCTTTTCTTTGGCTTGGCATTTATCTCAAATGATACAAATATTAAGGACATTATGTAATAAATCTAAATGTAATACTAACAAATACTAACATATATTAACATCAAGTATTCTCTCTGAATAAAAAGTTCTTGAATTTAAAATTACTAGTAATTCAAAATTATTTACAATTCTTGTAATTTGATTATTAAAAATAGGTTTTGCATTGCCTAGATATAAATTCTTTTAAAGGATATGGGCTTTATTAGTACTTCATTTTATATATATAGGCAAATTAAGAAGAGTATAAATGTATATATACATACACACATACAAATATATAATATATATTTATAGATAAAAATCAGTGTGAAAATACTTCCATTTGCCTATGCCTGCAGTATCTATACTAACTTGCAGAGCTTGCATGTCTCTGTACTTTCTTCATGTGTAACACACTGTATCTTGGAATACACTGTAATGATATTGGCATCTGCAGTAGCTGTAAGATCAAATATTTTAATGAAGATTATGTATTCTTCTCACAGGAAGGAACTAAGACATATCCAGGGAAAAATAAATAATTTCCTCCATCTGCAGCCCTCGAATCAGTATTTTGCAAGATAAAGTAAAGCCATTATTATAAAAAGTATTTTCAGCCTTAAGAATCCAATTAGCTGATCTAAGAAAGGAGTACTAAAACTTACCTTTTGCTTCCAATCTCTCAAATGGCAAAGAGTTACTCGGAATGCAGAGCCAGTGCTGTTAGACCCTGACCAATGACAGTGGCATTCTGGGGCTGTGGGAGGTAGTACAACTTCTACCCTCAACTGGAGACCACAGCCCAGGGCGTTTCTTGGTTTCTAGGCACCTTCATATTAATTTTGCTGAACCAAATTTGAGCAAGGTCAAACAAAGGTTTATTGTAAACAAATGGCATTTTTTCACAAGTTGCAGCTTTTTTTTAGTCTTCCTTTCAAATCTCTTTAGTGATTCTATCAATAACCTCATGCATCTGACTAAAAAGGAGAAAGAATTCTAATTTTAGAGTCCATGCGTTATAGTCTGTACAATAACAATGACAGTACAGAACATATATGCAATGCATAATCATCACTCAGGGATAGATGGGATATGTTAATCTCTTCAATAAATGTCTGGAAGAAGTATAAATATTTAGTATTATTTTCTTCATTACTAATTCAATATGAAGATGTAAATGATAGGTACAGAACAACACAACAATAAAGAGAAATGTAACCAAATGGTGACACAAACAGTCCAAAATCGATATGACAAAACTTTGGGACAAGTAATTGGAAAGTTAGTTGGTGACAAGCAGTAATTTATGCAGTGTATTTTAGAGTCTTATAAATCATTGTATTCTGAAGCTCCCTAAGCTGGTAGTTTCTAAACAAAGTACAAGGTTGAGATTGTGCCTTGATCTGCATATGGTGTCTTGATAACAAGGACTCACTGCAAGCAAAAAATTGTGGCTTTAACGGAGGATTTTTCTTCTGAGCTTAAATAATTGCTTAAGCTACTAGTTCATGAGCACTAGATTTGATTGCTGCCATTTCTGATTTGGAATTCTTTGAGGATGACAGAGCCCTGGAACAGGCTGCCCAGAAAGGTTGTGGAGTCTCCTTCTCTGGAGATCTTCTAAACCCACCTGGATGCCACCCCGTGCTCTGGGTGTCCCTGCTGGAACAGGGGGTTGGACTGGATGATCGCTAGAGGTCCCTTCCAACCTCAACCATTCTATGATTCTGTGGGATTCTGTGGGATTCTGTGAATTTCTGATTTAACTTGCATTCACTGTTTCTAGAAAAGCTGAACGAATTCTTCTAGATTTATGACAAGATGACTGAAGTATTTTCTTACTGGCAGACATATATTTTATCACTTGTTGAAAAATAACTCTCTACACTGATTTCTGAAAACAACCTTTTGTGTCCCTTAATGATCTCAAGGTACATATTTATTTACTTCCAAAATCAAGACTTGAGCAAATTGCATTACATATGTACTAATTTTTCCTGTGTGTAACATTTCTTTTTTTATAACTTTTTTTTTTGAACTTCAGTATGCTATATGTACATCTACCATCTTCTCAGGCATACAAGGTAATAAGATCAGATTCCTGCAAACAAAGTAGCTATAGCTTTTATAGCAGAATGGATCATTTTGCCTTGTTAGTTTTACTGAAAATTTTTGTGCTGCCTCAGATGCTGAAGTATTCAACATTATTTCACTTTTAGTTGTTTTATTTACTGTCTTGCTTGGCAATTTGAAAGATTCACTCGTCTAAAGCTCATTCCCAATATATCTTTTTAATTTTGCAAAATATATTTTCCCTAGAATACATTGTTCATTGACTTCAATTCTATAAAATCCCTTCTTATATTTTATATTGAAGGAAAGTCTTATCCAAGAAAGATCTTTTGTATTTCTATTCTTGTCTTTTTTACACAATGTAAAGTTTATTAATTATATGCAGTTAAGTTTATTTAGACCTAAGTCAACTTCAGGCCTTAAAGTCTTGCGTCTTTGAGCCTGTAGGTTTTTCTGTGTTTCATCAAGACAAATGGAGTTCAAACCATTCTGTCTCTGGATATGAATTTATCTTGACTTTAGTGGCTTACTGAATTGCTGACAGGCTATGCTATGCTTTCCTGTTTACTCCTAAAGTGGTCTTGTTTTTTCGAAAAACAAGGAGTCAAATAAGAAAGGAAAATGAAATGAAAGTCAAAGGCAAATGTTATCTTAGAATCATTATTATTACTATTATTTTTGTTGTTGTTGTTAAAGCTATGGAAACTTATGTGAAAAAGGATGGACATTATATGAAGTTTTGTTCAAGCATGTGAACAAGATGCTGTGTGTGGCACATAAATTTTCCAAATTAAACAAGAGCCAAAGAAAGAAATTGATTTTCTTTGTCTCTTTTTATGCTTTAAAGAATACAACTTTGGAGGCTGAGTGGTATATCTGTAAAGGACATGCCTTAGCTGATGCTGGGATGAATGTTTGGGATTTTGTTTGACATTGGATGCCATCAGTCCTCATGTTAGCAATACTAGACTAGGTCAAAACCCAAGAGGCAAAGCAGTGAAGCAGCTGGAGAATATTATGTCATCAAAAGCAAGAGAAAAGAGAGATTCTTACAGTCCTTATGGTGATGTTGAGCAGAAAGACAAGTACTTAAAAAAGTTTACAGGGAATCTATGCTTGAGCTGGGAACTGATTGAGATCTCTGACTGTGCTTTCAGCATCCTATCACAGCAAATGATTGTAGAATCTGACTGAAATACATCTGATACTGGGCTTTTCATGTCGTTTAGTTGGTGTCTTCACAGACCTTTAGTTATTTCTTTCCTCAGATCCTCTGGCCATGTTGTATACTATACGTTATTGTTTTTGCAAATTTTCCCAGTTGTGTCTAATTCTTGCTCTCTGACTTACTAACTTGGACTTGATTAAAAACTCACTGAAATTAATGAAGACTTCCATAGCTTTCAGTGGTTTTTGGAGTATGACTTCAGCTGCAAGCATATCCAGCTCTGGTCTTTGCCTAACACATTGCTACCTCAAATGAATTCCCATTGTATAAACGCTGGCAGCACTAAATGAATTAAATCTTTTTTTTTTCTTTTTTTTTTTTTTTTTTTCCTGAAAGAGGGTTTTGTTCTCATTTCAGCTCTCCCCAGTTCTTGGAGGTGCAATTACTCCTAGCTGGGTTCTTGAACTCCATGCCAAAGCCTTGGGGTTGTCCTGCTCTTGTTTTCCCAAAACCGCCCTTATAAAGCACTGAGCCTTTGCTTCAGACTGTCAGCATTCACTTGATATATATTTTTTTTGTCTGCTTTGTTTTCTTTTGAACATCATGTGCTTCATCCTCATAAACTTGTGATAAGAAAGAATGTGTGGGAAAAATACTGGCTTTGCCATAAAATTAAAAATCCTGTCTGATCCTCAGAAGAAGGCTTTCTGTATGGTTCCCTGTTGTTGCATTTTCAATCTTACAACCTGAATAGAAACACTTATTTTAGCCTACTTCTAAAGTCTGTGGAAGATCTAGTACTACTTAAAAAAAAAAAAAAAAAAAAAAAAGGTCAAGATATTGTGCAACTTTGGAAAAAATTACATAAGGGACCAAAAATTCATCATTCCTTTGGTTGTTTGTCATTGGCACCTCTGCAAAGATGCTCCAAGTCTGAAAATACACAGTAAGAGCAGGAAATTAAGGCATTAATGTACTCCCATATAAAACTATAGTAATAAAAAGTAAAGTTATCTTCTTCCAGGCCAGGAATCTGTCTATGTAAGGGCAAGTAATCGAATGGATCTTCCAGCAGTGGTGACAGTAAGTTCAGCAGCTGGGGCCACATAGCCTCTTAAAAAGAAATGTTAGTTTCCAACCCTTTTCAGGTTCTGTGATGACAAGTGCATCTGCCACATGACCAAAATGGGGTCACTTGCACTATGTGGTACATATATGTTTGCTTATGTGACAGGGGACACTTGCATCTTGGTCTCTTGTGGGAGGTCCATACTCATGCATATGACAAGATATGCCATGTCATATGCCCAAAGTGCAGGTAAATCAGCATGCTACCATTAGCATGTTACTATTGGCAATAGCTTGAAGTAGGGACTGCGACACGCACACACACGCACAAAAAGGAAATAATGTGAAGACTTAATTAAGTCATTGTAAAACACTGGCTCAAAGGAAAACTGTAGGTTAAGCCTGCCGCACAAAAGCCACAGCCAGTCATCTGATTCAAGTTAAGAGAATAGCAACCCAGTGGATAGAAAACTTTTTTCTTAAATACAGAAAATGACATTTGGGGAATATTCCAGATATAAAAAATAAGAGAGAGAGAGAGATTATTTCCCTAAAACCCCAGGGTAATGTGTGGCTCATCTTTTATATACTAGGAGAGATTCCTAGATGAAGTAATAAAACATCATATATTATGTCACTTTGGCCATTGATATGTATATACTTCTAAATTTTTTACTTCTTTCCTTAAGTGGTAATAAATAGCTACCTATCATATCCTTTTATTAATAAAATATCCAAAACAAATGCCTATCTCTTTTCCTTTTATATAGGGAAGAAGCTGTAAAGCAAATAAAATTTTCTACAGGCACTCTAGATTATTTGGAAAGGCATTTGAAGTTGTGAAGTTGTAAAAAAAAATATTTTAGAGTTTTAAATAGGACTTTTAAGTCTCTAACCTCTAATCCATATACATGTGTGCCTCAATCTAATCCAACTGAATAGCATTAACATTTCTGAATAATTAGCACTGTGCTTCGTTTCCGCTGAATGTTCATGAAAAGCTGTACAAAGAGGAAAAGAGCATTGCCTCTTTGCAGCCAAATCCATCTTATTTGCCATGCCACTTCCCCCAGAACTTTTACACTAGAATCTCCCAATATTTTAGTGCATGCCATATACTGCAATAGAGAGCCTGCATCATTTCCAAAGAAACATTTTTCTCAGCTTGCTCTCAGTTTGTGACATTATTATTTATAGAATTCTTATTATTGTTCTTTTCAATTTTAAATATCTTCTCAGTGCTGTGTAGAACAAAAAGAAATCATTGCAACATTGCATTCAGCTGCAATCAAGGCAAGGCTAAAGCAGCCCGATATTTTAGGGTTTGCTTCTGAGATACTGAATATCCACATTGTCTTTTTTGCTTGTTTGTTTGTTTTAAAGGCAGAGGGAGAGGAGAGTGAGGTAGGAAGTTGTGTTTGCCTTCCTATCTCAGTATTGCTTGTATTTTATGAATTGCTGGATTGTGTTCACCCTAGGACCCTGGGGAAAAAATGTGCATCATATGAACCTTGCTGGGACTAGGGAACAAAGGCTGGAGTGCAGAGCAAACAACTGTCTCAGAGAGAAGGAGAAAGGAAGGAAATCATGTGTCTGCAGAGGGATTAGCAATTCCATTTTGCTCTTCAAAGTTAAATAGAGCACAAAAGAAGGATTAAGAGTGCTCCAACTTTTCCATCCCCTGTGCAAACCACCAAAAAAAGAGGAGAAAAGAGTTAAAAAGTAAATGTAAGATAGCTGCAATTGTTTTTACTAGAAAAGAAGCCCTGTTTAGAAGTAATTATTTCAGCATAAACAATGAATGCAGCAAAACACATAGCTTTTTAATTAGTCATAGATATAAATTTAAAAACACTGTCTATGAATCAACTTATGCGCCTTATTTCTAGCCTTGGTTTGTCTGTTGTTTGTTTCTTGGTGACTAATTTCATTTAAATTCACATGCCCCTTAAACATGTTTTTCTCTCCCTTCAAAATTGCTCTTACTGTCACCTCTCACTTCCATGGTAGATGAGTAGTCAGATTAAAGTAATACCTCTTTTAGCATAAAACTCTTTTTCTGTCATTCATAGATTAATTGTACTTTTTTGTACACCCTGCCCAGCTCTTTTTTTATCTGCCAGAAAAAAAAAAAAAAAAAAAAAAAAAAGCTATTTACATTTTTTTTCAGATGTATACTAAATCTGGTTAATATTGGTTATTTATGGTGAGATCTCAGAATGTTTTTATTCACTCTGATCTGTCTAAGAATGATGTTTTTATAAATAACCACTGAAAATATATCTATATGTTATATATATATGTGTGTGTGTGTGTAAATAAACTTCATGGATAACTAAGATCTAATTTGTCATTGAATTCAACAGACCTAGAATTTCTTAGCTGCATGGTATGCTGTTATGACTTCCTTCTTTTTTATGTATTTCCAAGCAGATAAAGGGCTTTTCAGCTTATTACTTTTTATCAGAAATGAGTAAGCCATAAGTTTAGCTTAGAAAAGCACTTAGACTCATACTATGGAAATTATTATAATGCTTAAGGAAACAGTTCTGAAAAGCTTTCCAAATCTTTTATAGTAAATTACATTTCTCACACTTCTTCCTTTTATGTGATTCAAAGTTTCATGAGAATATATTTTTTTCTCAAGTTATTTAGTAATTTATATCTGGAAATAACCAGCATGTAATAATGAAATGCAATCTAATTTGAGGTTGATGCTTATCATAATATTTTTGAGGGTTTTGAAGGTTCAGTGTAAGCTTGGAGAAGATAGATGTAGACACTGAAGAATGCTGAAGAAATACTGAGTCAGGATGTTTTCAAACTTGTCACTAATTCTTTCATGCTTTCAAACTTAATTATGCAACAACAAATGGTCATTTTGTGCTTTGATGCTGTATCTGTTATATATACAAACTCAGAGTATGTATACAGGTTATACAGTAGTTTATTAATGAATGCAGTCTTTGGAATTCCCACTGAGCCCAAAGACTTGAGTCAGAGCTTCAAACTCACATATTTGGGTTATATTCCACTCATATTACACAGACTACCATTCTTTTAAAACCAAATTTACAGTTCATACCAGTTTAAGAGGTATAATTTGCATCAGTTTGGAGAAGCTGGGAAAGGAATCTCTGTTCTTTCTTTAATCAGAGCTGAACACAAGATAGCACTGCTGAGTATGCAAACATGTGGTATGGCAAAATGTTTTTTATTAACATCCAGAGATATTGTCTGCTGTTCCAGCAGAGCTTGTGGATTGGCGGTGTTAAACTCTTTCAGGAAAATTCTGTTCCTGGCTCCAAAGATGGAAAACTCCAGGGTGTTTTTGCTTAGTTGAACATCTACAGTTCAGAACTGGGTTATCTTATTTATCACTAAAAGATCTATGATGTTTTACCTGGGATGGAAAAATAAACCAGAAACAATTCAATAAAATGAGGATTTGGAATTCACTAGAGTACATGCTTTGTATTCTATATTGCATATTGATATACTCATTTAATCCAAAGAAATGGAGAAACATACTGTACTATACTTAATTCATGGATACAACCTGAAATGATTTTGTGTAGTATAAGGAGGGTCAAAATGTTCCCAAAATCCAGAGCGAAATTGAAATGGAGTACATTAAGTGGTTTTTCTTATGTTATCATTAGCATAAATTTTGCCCTAATTCCTATGAAGTTTGAAGATGAAATTGCATGTGTGTGTTTTAAGTTGAAATTACATACTGCATATATTGTAGTCTTTTATACTCTCTAAATATACTTCTAATGTGTTCAGAAATGCTTACAAACAGGATGCATGATTGTTTTCACTTGAATGCCTTCACCGAATCCTGCACTTGTAACATAAAATACCCCCTGCTTTCACTGAATTCGTTACAAACTATATGAATATTGCTTTTATCATTTGAAATTTTGTAGCATAGTAGAACTCACTAGTAAGTCCCATCTGTGATGTCATGCAGAAGATAGAAATATTCCAAGCTGCAGAACATTATCTGTGCATTCTTATTACAGTGTATAAACTGGTCATGATTGCACTTTGTTCAACTGCCAGCATGTCAGCCATGACGATGGTTTTCATGTTATCATAACACCAATTGCATATTTTAATAACATTTATGCATTCTGTCTTCTTTTGATTGCTTTTTCTAGAAGTCTAGTAGTCAAGCTAGCAGCTATGATGACATCAATATCAAGGGAAGCTATGATGTTAACCTCCACTGCTCCATTCTAACTTTTGTAGAAAATATTTGTTCACTTAAGCTTCAGAGCTCTTGTGGAATCAAGATTGATTAGTAGAATTTCCTGGCCTTTTCCTGATAAATCCTTGAAAGAAGACAACTGTGGGAAGATGCTTATAATGATACCAGATACTAATAATAAAATAGCTCACCTTTTATCCCCAAATTATCTCCACATCTATGTAATTCTTCCTCTCCCTCCACCAAAAAAACCCATGAAAGTTGTCATTTATTTTTAGTATTGTCATCTCATATCAAAAATTGGAAATAACATGTATATAGCATGCAAAAAGTGTTCATTGTTTTTTATAAAATAATAGTATTGCAACCATACTTGTAAAGCCTTTCAAGCATGTAGGCCTGAAGATTTTGATAGAATTTAAAAACTGCAAAACAAACCTGACAGGGGTAGCTGATAATCACCGTAGCGAAATAGGCCTTTCCATACACTATCTCAAGCTGAGCTGACTTTCAGTAGGATTCACTACTGCCAATCTGACTGTCTACAACTTGTTTTCTTCCCATTGCCTTAATAATAAGTTAAATTTCCTAGCATAAGGTTTTGTTTTGTAGTAGAAACCTTTTTCACAATGAACTGAAGTTTTCTTTTCATGCAGTTAGCATTTTTTGACTTTGAAATAATTTTGTAAAGGAAAAGGCCATGGTCTAGCTTTACTCCTCAGTGGGAAGTATAACACCAAAAGTTTTAGGAAAGCTATACAGTGAAGACCAACTTCATCATGATGGCTCATGAAGTGACCTCTGGCATTAGCCAGTGGAAAAGACAAAATTATAACCTCGAATCTCCTGCTAAATTCTCCCCTACTGCACCCTCTAGAGAATGACAGCTAGCGCAAACATGAAGAGGTCGGTTCGTGTGATGGGCAGGACTATGCTGCTTGACAGATTCATGCATGTGGTTGAGTGATACAGAGGGCAGACCAATATTAGGTCATTTGATAGGGGAGCAGCTATGGATCCAAGCTGCAACCCCGGAGATGTTTTCTAGTAGGGCTTTTTGGGGGAACGTGGAGTCCTGTTACGTAACTCACTCCAGGCTACATCACAGCATTTCTGGACCTCCTCAGCTTTTGGATGCCTGGCTCAGCTTGACTGCCCAGTCATCTTCAGCAGGCAGGGTTGAAAAGTACAAGGGGAACCGCAGCACTTGCCTGGGATTGTGTGGGACGAGGATGCTGCAGCTGGGGAATGCACATCAGAAGGCAACTTAGCCAATCTTGTACAGAGTGAGACCAACATAGCCAGTCTGTGCCACTGCTTAACCACAGATTGACTCCAGGTCCTCTGGCACAGTAAATAAAAGACACACCATCCTTTAGCCAACATTTCTGTTTATTTATTTTGAATTTCTTCTTTAAATTTCTTCATTTCCGAGAAGGCTTTTTTTAAACAAAAATGCCTAAATTAATGTTGTATGATTCTTTTGGGTTGAAATGAAGTGTTACAACATCACTTTTCAGTGTTAATTTGGAATTATGTGGTATTTTCCAAAAGTTTTTATTCCATTTATGCAAGCAGAGACACAGATATACACACACATATTCACATATGGGAGCCTGGTAGCCTAACAGAACCTCAAGTCAGCATAATCAAGTGGCTTTAAAAAGTATGATTATAAAATTATCTTCTAGGGCCTTTCGTTTTTGTGTTTGTTTTACTTTATTGCTTGCAGAATGTGTCATTGACTCTCTCTATTTAAGCTGCATTCAGCATTTGCTCAGGTAGCTTGTCAGCATCAAGTTACCATGTGGTCCATGTCCCATGAGCTCTGTTATCTAGGTCTTACAGAAACAGGATGTGAAGCCGTTGATGGTCTTTACATTTGTTTAGCATGGATTATATAGCTAAAATATAGTTAAGTTTCTCTTCTGGGTGGAACTGTACTGCTGTATAATGCATGCAAAAGAAGCAAATTCAAACTTCATACAGCAGATATGAGCAAGTGTGATATAGGTATTTGGAAAATACTTTAGCACTAGATCAGACATGTAAGTGGAAAGGACAGTTTTAGAGGTGAAAGTAACTGCAGATTCAGAGAATAGATTGATGAATAAAGGAGCAGAGGGAATGACCCTTAGGTTGTGAGTGGTAGCAATGAAAGTCTCAAATGCTACTTCTAACCTTACTGTTAATGAGCACGGGAAGGGATCATTCATGGGGACGTTTCAGTTTGAGCAAGCTCTCTCAATTCAGAAAACTCAGATTAATCCAGATTCATTCAGCTTCATACTAAGGGAATTACTCCAGCTACGGAGAGGAAAATTATTTTTGTATAAATGATGCTTTCTTTTTTTTCTATCCTTTGATGAGCAATTGTTTATTATCGAGTTGTTTGCCCAAATGTCCACAGTTATTTTGCTGATTCCTCTTAGTAGTCATGACAAATGGCTTGATTCACAATAAATGACTGAAAACAGATCTGTTGGCACCATCAAAGGCAAAAGGGCCTACATCAGCCACATAAAATTCAGGTGAGGACTTAAAAATTTTCTGGCTGTAAAAGCAATGGGTTTTGAAGCAACTGTCCCAGTAAAACACAAGATGAAACCTCTGCTGTTAAGTGCTGAATTACAGAAATATATGAACTGGATTATGTGACAGCAATTGACAGAGGTTTTTGTCTCACATGAACAAGCCCCTTGTGAAGATCAGGGGCCTGAATTTCACCAGCTGGAGAAAGACATGAATGGAAAAATCCAAATGTGGAACAATGTAATCAAAGTGATAAGCAGGAAGGTGATTTGAAAGCCTGAATTTTTAATGTATGAGGTGTGTGAGAGCATTGTATGTCAAGAGAAGGAAAAAAGAAAAGCAGGAATTGCTTTCAGAGAGTCCAGAAAGATATTCTAACAGTCAAGACTGAGCTTTATAAAAGCCACACATAGGAAAAATCATTTAGACATAGGAAACAGTATGGCACATAGTGACAAAATTCAGACTGTGGCAAGAGGAGGGAAGGATTCCAAAGAAAAGTATGAACAGAAAGGAGCACCTGTAGATGGCTTTCTGGAAAACTGTTGAGGGAAAAGCAGAAGGTCCACATTTTCCCATTTTAGAATGAAATTTCTAATCTAGTCTCCTGAAGAAAGCTGGGGAGTGCTTACCACAGGTTCTAACGATTAAATAGGGATTAGATAGTATAAACACTAGGTTATCTAGAGAAAAATAGAGCAGCAGGGCATAGAAGAGAGCAAGAGAGGAGTAAGCCCTACTGAGAAATTGCCTAAGGTAAAGGAGACCCACTAGTGAATGGAGTTGATAAAGCCCGGAGTTGAAATGTTGACTGGCCAGTTGCTTATGTATTAATTTCATGAAGAAAAAGAGAAAAAGATTTCAGTTTATCTCTGTTATGCATACATATGTTAATTCTGTATGTTAAAATCTTTAATATTTACAGAAATACAAAATTGTTTCTCTTCTGATGCTTGAATTTTAAAAAGCAAACTTCCTCTAAACCTGAAATGCTGAACCTATCTGTTTAATGTAGGATCTCTAGTTAGTAAGAATATAAATTAAAGCACAAAGCCATATGGCTTGCAACGCTCCAATACTGAACTAAAGCCATCATTTAGAGGCAGTGGTGAGTTTGGTGTGCTGGAGAAAGTCCTTGCTTTCATTTACACCTCTGAAACACTATTGAACAAATGCTGATTTTGGCCCACATGCTACTTTAAACAGACCTTGAGGGCAGTAAAAAAGCCAGACATTTCTATCATAAAAAAAGAATCCCACTGAGGGGGCCAGTCTGTTTTGATCGCTACTGTACAGTGCCAATGACTGTCACCGCATCAGCAGCTATAGAGAAAGATAGAAAGGTTCATTCCTATAGAGCTTGGTGGGGTAGAGTTTGAGCTGATTTCACTTAAATAACTGTTTGTACTAAGTGTGCAGCTTTGGACAATTGAATAAAGATAAGAAAAAGGAGCAGGGAAGAACTCCATAATACATTAACTGAAATGAAGACTAAGCAAAGGCAACAAAAACTTTCCCTTTGGCAGTCTTTTCCCCCCTCCCCTCTGAGTCCATGAAACATGAGAGCTTTTATTATATAAAACTGTGCTTTCTTGTGAATTTTCCTTTAGGCTTGCCAAATAGAGATGATGATTTAATTTTTTCCAGATATACATTTGATTTAATATAATTTCTTTCATGTGGAACAGAACAGGATAAATGGGCATGAGTCCTAGAATATTTATTCTTTTTTCACAAATCCTTAAGGGTACATTTAATAGAATCACAACATATTTTTGGCACTCAATTCTTGCACTAATTACATGGTGTTTGATTGTACGGCTCACTATTGAAGATCATATGATGTTTGTTCTGTATGCTTAACCCTGGAATTTTTCTTTGTTTTAAAGGGTAGAAATGTATACTTGAATTGAAAATGATATTTAAAACAGACATATTTGAATAACAAACTCCCATCCCCAGGTTCTTTAGACACAGCTGGTACTACTGCAGACTCTGAAGCTTTCATGTACCTCATGCTCATTTTATTACGGAATAGCTTGAAGCATTGATTATGGTTAAAAGCTTCATTTTTCTCTAAGTAAAAACAGTTTGGTGAAAGTCTTTGTTTCATAATATATTTTTTTCACTATTATGCTATTTCTATACTGTCTTCTGTGCATGCAGTTTGTTTCTTTTGTTTGCTAGGCATATATTTAATTGGATAACAATATACTGAAATAAGCACTTATTCCACTCAGTCTTGTGTTATTGACAGAACGAACAACCCTACCATTGCAGGATTCTGGCAAGAACATGTGTAGATGTGGGGAGGGAATGCACAGTCCAGTACAACATTTTTTAAAAACTAAATTGTGCATTGAAATGAAAATGCTGTTGTGCTAAAATTAAGCCAGAAAGTAATATTGTGGGTAGGTGGGTTTCTTACAAGACTGTTGAATCCCTTTTTGGCTTTTATTTGCCACTAAAATTCAGACCTCCGAGTTAACCTCTTTTTGCATTATTGCAGGTATTGTTAAACTAGAGAGAAAATTAGTGAAATTCATGAGGTTTTCCTTTCACCCATTTCTTTTCCCTTTATTTTTTAATAGGAGACAAAAGGTCACCCTCTCTGCTTGGAAATGACTCCTTTGCTGACTCCGTAGCCCAGGGTGAAGGAACAGCTGAAATTTGTTGTTATTGCTGTCATTATGGCTACTTCAAAATAATGCTGTTGTTTTCATTGCGGATTTGTTGCTGGAGCCAGTTTAGGACTAAAGTAACTGCATTGATCCATGTAATAAGCAATGCATGTAAAAGTCCTAAAACTGCAAAAGAAGTAATATCAGATGTTTATTCTGACACACACAAAAGGTTTCTCTGGAAAACTAAGCAATTCTCCGTGGATAAAAATTTTCTGACAGTAAGATTTCTGATTCTTTGCAAGATGTTAAAATCTGAATTTGAGCTGTATTAATTAAGTTTTAGTATCCTGTTGTTTGTCTTTTATGAATGATGTAAATTTAGAAAGTTTTCTCGTTTACGGCACCATAGATGTTGAAGTGTATGAATAACTAGTATTCAGACTATATGCTAGACAACTGTACTTAGAACTTCTGTATACATTATTTCTGTAATCTTCTGATGTGGGCTCTTTTTGCCTTCAACAGCAGTGGTCCTTTTCTGGTATTTCTAGAAAAAAAAAAAAAAAAAGGAGGACATACTCAATACATGATGTTAAGTGGAAGCCAGCGAGAAGCAAAACATTTTCACTTCAGCATTCATAATATGTCTGCATCTTGCTTCCACACATGAAAGTATTTAGGGGCTACAGCACTCCTTGAAAACCCCAATAAGTTACAGGGCCACTGAAAATTATCAGACCATGGTTCTTATATCAACCAGTGTCTGGAACATTAGCTGATAAAATTAAGCACATGGAGAAGCATATGGCTTACAGGTTAAGGGTTAAGCCTGAGAGCACTGCAGAGTCGATTTGCCAGCTGACATTGCCTCTTCATGTGGTTTCCAACAAATCTCTAACTAAATTCATAGCTGTGGCATATTACCATATTCCTTCTGGAATTCATTGTAAAAGGCAATTCCACATCAGCATGAAGCAGTGCACAAAATTTAGTAATGCCTGATCTGAAGAAAGCTCATGGGTGTTATTTTCACATCGGCACAGATTCTCTGTGTTTGGACAGGGCTCAAATGCTGGATTATATATTAATCATGGTACTTTAGACAGTATTCCAAACACTAGACAGTGTTACTGAATGCTGTTGCTGTCCTGCCAGCTCCCAAAGAGTAAAGCTAGACTGGCCTGAGGCATTATAGCTCTCTGATTTTAGAAAAGGCCTCAGCAGTACTACAGGAGGCATTGTGAAGCAGAAGTTTCCAAGCTTGGCTCAGTTCTCTCCAAACCATCTGAGTTTTTTGTACCGTATTCCCCCACCTTTTTGTCTCATTCAGGCACAGTGCCCAGAAAGAGTGTCCTTCTGATCCTGGTTTCTCAAGTGTCTTTCTTTTCCAAATTAATCTTATTTTCATTCCCATAGCCCTCCTCTCCCAAAGACTTACTTTTTTCTCTCCTCACCATTTCCCCCACTTTTTTTCAATTCTATCTTCTCTTCTAGCATTTACCTCCTTTGTCTCTTCCCTTCTCAACCTTATGGTTATATCAGCGTGCATATATCAGAGATGGTCATTTTGTTACTTGGCTAAATATTGTCAGTAATAAAAGACCGTTCATATAGCTGGAAGTCATGTGTATTAGTTGATACTAATGATGGTTGAAGGGCTGGTGCAGAATTTTTAAGATCTTTGAGTTTTCTCAAAACATCATTAGCAGCCTTTTTTTCTGCAGTTACAATACCATAAACAGACCTATTTTAAAGTGGAACAGAGCATAAATGTGGAAAGGCTAAGGGAGCTTTCTAAATGAACTACACTATTCACAACCACTTCAGCTGTAATCTGTTATTGACCTGCATCCCTTTTGTTCATATGACCATACTACGTGTGAAAGAGCTGTATCATACCACTTCCTTTACACACAGCTTCTATGGAAACTCATGGTGCAGCAATAACTGACAAACAAATTTCATGACCCTGTAATGCAGTAGGGAAGGCACCACCTAGTCCTAATCAAAGGCTGGTAATCTGTAACACTAATTATTTTGCAGTGATTTCAGCATTATTTGGCAGCAGAATGCAGAGGTCCTTAGCGTATCTTGCTCAGTTTTGATTATTCTACATTACGTGTTTATAGTGACTAACTTGTTTTCCCTGTGGTAAGAAGGGATCCTAAGCTAACTAAACCCTTCATTTCAAAGTCAAGTTCAGGCTAACATGTCTGGTGGAACAAAGAGAGCTGATTTGGGCCCATCCACTGAATTGTAATCATACAGGTTTTGGGGAGGCTGTTCTTAGGCTTTGAGTTTTATGGTTCTATGCTTCTAGGCAGAGATTGTTTCTTCCTATTATATTTCACTTATACACACATATATTCTTTCTATGCTTATTTCTATGATTTTGGCAAGAAACTACATTTTAAAACGTATTATTTTCTTCTATTGAAGGCTGATCTTTTTGGTTTTGATCTTTTTAAGATCTCTTCTACAAAGCCCTCAAAACTAACTCAGTTGAAATACTTGGTTGCAGTTCTTTGAAGGAAGACTTCCTGTGTCTTTATTTATTTCTGTAATATGCTGATTTCAAAGTGTCTTTGTTTTCTTTTTGATGAGATTTCCAAGAATCACTGAAGGAATATTGCAAAGCAAGTTGTGCAATTGAAATTCATTTGAAGGTTCTTCATCTTCCTGCATTCTATAAAACCTCCACTGTCCATTTTTGTACATATAGAGATGGTTTTATCTGTTACCTTTGGATTTTCGCTTCAGTTGAAGCCTTCAAAAATATATCTATTTAACATAATCTTTCAGTAGAACTTAATAGTTTAGACACAGCCTAGCAGTAATGTGTCTAAGCAATTTCTGGAACCTTGGAAGAACTCACTGATGGTCAGTTATACCTTATCACTATGGTTAATTTGAGGGGGGAGAACCCCCACAAAAAAAAAGCTATCACCAATCTATTATTTGCCTCTGAGAAAGTAAACAAATCACTCCTCATTATCAGAAACCCCTGCAAAGGTTAAATCATTCAGCCCAGTCAAAAGAGAAATTTGGGGGATAGGACTTCTATATCTGTGTTCCCAACTCTCTGCTGTTTCTCCTCTTCTACTCTGAACACTATTTCTCTATATCGACTGTCTAAGCTTCACACGTTGGCCTCAATAGCCCTCTCTCCCATCTACACCAATCAGTTGAGTTAGCACAATTCAAGAGGCAGATGCCAGATCAACAGCTGTGAGACTGAGATAGCAATCATGTCATGAGCTAGTCTCAAAACATGGACCAGTGTTAATTAGCACTTTGTCAGCTCCTCAAGTCAATTATGATCAAGAATATATATATATATAGTTCTGTTGCACATGCAGAAAACACAGTTTTAAAATTTCTATGGATGCTTGGAAACCAAGAGGTAAGTAAGAAGAATCTCTCAACTTTAGGATGATATTTTTCCCTTTAATTTTGTTCGAACATCCTGGTCTAAAAGGCCCGACTGATGATGTTTAATTACTAAGGGCTGATATGTATTGCCTGTGCAAGCCAAACAGTATCCTCCCTTCCCTTGTCCCTCACTGACTATCCAGACACCCTTGTGGTAATGCAAGAACTTCAATGTCTTTTTTTGTTGTTGTTCATATAGCGAATAGTCATTCAAACAGTTCAGTTTGGGTGGATGGCTCCTTGAAAGGAACATGAAAAGGAGCAAAGCAATTACTTTGGAAGTATATTTGCCTTTCGGGGTGCAAGCAGTTTTGCCAAAGGGGACTGTTTCCTGACATTGATACAAAAGAGGCAGTGGAGTTGTCTTGTAATTGCCTCTTCTTGATGCATTTAATGTCTGTTGTAGAAGAAAATGTATTTCAGGAAGCAGTCCTGTCTAATTGCTGATGGAAAGCACAGGTGATATAACAAGAAATTAGTTTTATAAATTTGGTAGAACTACTGTGAACATCTAGAATATCATGCAATGTATCAGATGGGCTTTTGGAGTTCAACGAGTATTACGATCCTCCAAGCTACTAGAGCTTGAAATAAATTAAAAAATCGTTCTTTTTTTCAGCATTTTTGACTCTATGCCAGACAAAGCTGATTGCTGCCTTTGTCTTCCCCCCCCCCCCACCTATACAAGTAATTGCATGTACTTGTAAGTCTGACAGTCTGTCCCAATTATCTTTGTCTTGTGCTGGATAATTTTCTAGTGTGCTTGATTTTGATAAAGCAGGCTTCATTTGGCGGCCCTGATTCTGATCACTCAAGTGATCTTCTTTGCAACCCTGGGCTGCCGGTTGCCTCCTTGATCTCCTTGGACACAAAGCCCACAGTTTGCCATCCCTCCCTCACCCCAGCTGGAAGGTGTGAAAAGGGCCCAGCAGCAAGAGGCTTCTTCTGTTTCATCCTTTCACAATACTTAGCCTATAAATAATCACAGTATCACAACAGTATAAAACCATCAAGATAAGGGGTTAGCAGAGCTTCACAGCATAGGTTTCTGTTGTTGCTTTTGTCACAACCATTTCTCCCTCCTGTTGTGTAGTTGATTCTCTTCTGGATACTCCACCTCAGAGCAGAGATTTGTGCCAGCTGTCAGGAAGAGCATTAGGACCAGTCTCTCCTCCACACTCAAGGCTGTTGTTAGCTCAGGGATTGAGTAGCCCAGGAAAAAATAGCCTAGCTGATCTACTCTGTCTTTGGACCACAGCTCCAGTAAGAATTAGGTAGTTGAATGTTAGCAATAAGAAGTGTATTATATTATTTTTGAAAGTAGTTGCAATGGGCAGTCCACAGCAAGGAAGATATGGTGTTTAGCAGAAAAGTGAGACAAGGCCTCTGCTTTGGAAAATCAGGCACCACAAGGCTCCCTTTCTTGAGGGCTCCGTTTCTTGAAGAAACAATTTAAACAAACATTGGCAACAGTAACAGTTGGAACAGCCCAGAAAAACAGCTTTATATGCAGAGGCTGTGAAAACAGCAATAAGAAAACATAGGCACAATGCTTGTAATAATTTAAGAGAGGATAATATGAAGTAGGCAGATGATGCTGTTATATGATCCTAGAAAGATGAAAATGTGAAAAAATAAAAATAATATAATAATGAGATTTTGGGAAATCTGGGCTAGAGAAAATTGTCTTTTCTGCCTGTTTGTCTGATGGCTAAAACAATATAAACATATGCATGTTGATTTGTCAAAGAACTAAATATTTTAATCTTTAACTAAATATTTTAATCTTAATTACTTTATGTTGAAATAGAAAATAAATCTCAAATCATGTTTTCATGTTTTAAGGAAATGTAATTTTTAGGACCTTGAGTCAAACCAAAAGAAACATATAAAGGACTAGCTTTTTGAAGGTCCCAAACACCATCACTCACTGCATCTACTTCCCCTTTTGAACAGGTAGGGGATGTGGGAGGCCTGTTTCTGCCAGATTTCTCACCCATGGAATCACTAGCAGAGTAGACCTTGTATATTCTGCTGCTGAGTAGCAACAGTCTTTTTGTGTTGCAAAGGTTCCAGTTAAAAAAAATAAAAGAATAACTCAGAAAATTGGTTCAACCTCTAGTCTACACTCCAGTTCAGTCTGCCTTTGATTCAGAAGGTGTATTTTAAGGTTGTCTTTACTGCCAGCAATCTGTATTTCAAGTCCTGAAACAAAGCAGAACAACATCACAAGGAGACTATCCTTCTTGATACCAGGCTTTCAGTAGTATGGGTAGATTTAGTCAAATTTCAGGATTTCATCACCTTTAGAAAGGCATATCATGCTGTAGAAACAAACTAGCAATAGGATTATTAAGTAAGAATTAAAGGTAGTTTGCTTGTTCCTCACCCCCACCATGCATGAAACTGCCTAATTTTGCCTGAATTCACTAATAATGCAGAACAGGTATGATAGAGTATTTTCATGAATAAACGTTTTATTTAAAAGGCCTGGTTTTGCTGCACTCTGCTGATATTCACATGTAGCTTTCAATGCACCAGTCCCTAATTAGGAGCTGCTTTTGTTTGTTGATTCCCATTTCTTTGCTCTTCCTCCTATAAAAAGACTAGAGGGGGTGGGAAAAAAAACTTTAGAAAAGAGATTTCCAAATATACGTGTGCACATGCATAGGAGGTGGTGTGAGTGTTGCCTCAGGTCAGGCTGTTCTGCTGTGCTACGTGTGCTGCAGACAGCAAAGCACTTCCCCTGGAGAAAAGCAGATGCAGCTAAACTGCCAAGAAACAGATGAAATCAGAGCAACTATTAATGTAGCATGAACAAACTTGCTTCTGCTGAAAAGGACTGAAGGAACAAAGCCAAATCAAGCTGAGCAAGATGCAGATAGGATGGCCAAATGCATACACTAGAGAAAGCAAGGCAAAAACTGTAAAGAGAATGCCCAGGCTATTGGCAACAGTGCAAACAATGAGACACAGCTCTTTTGGGAAAGGCTTCACATTCATTACAATATAGAGATGTTTGAAGCAGCTCTGGCAAACCAAGCATGAGATCCAAAAGCAATATTAACTACACTAATGAGCAAGAGGTAAATTAGTTAAGGCAGAGCGTGATGCAAAAGGGTTATATTACTTCAGATGCTTGACCTGAGATAGTTAGCACTACTTTGGGTATCATTATAAAGACAGTATAATGTGTAGTGCCCTGTAAATCTACTCTTTATTTCTCAAAGTGTAAGCAAATCTGGAAGAAAAAGGTAATTAAGGAACAGACATTGAGGCAAGAAGAGGATGTTTACTAGCTGCTTAAAAGTGCCAAAGAATCGCTGCTACACATTACAGAAGTGGGATATAAGCTGTTCAGTGACCATTATTGCAATTTTATTATTGTAATA
This sequence comes from Eudromia elegans, assembly GCA_003342815.1. NCBI lineage: Eukaryota > Metazoa > Chordata > Aves > Tinamiformes > Tinamidae > Eudromia > Eudromia elegans. The sequence continues at coordinate 3,155,640 of PTEX01000056.1, read as the reverse complement.
ACTAGTCTGACTCTAGATTAATAATGTTAATATCTGCAATGTAATGTCAGTAATGATAACAAGTATTCTTTGCAATCTGGAACACTGAGTCTCTATGGCAAATATTTGCATCCATTTGGATGCAGCAAGGATGAATAGGATGAATAAAAACTCCTTCAGTGAGACAGGCTATATCTTGACATTAGCATTGATAAACCCACAGATTGGCTTACTAGTGCCTCTGCTGAATTTTCACCTCTTAAGTGTTTATGTTTCTTTCTTCATGCATCATACAAGCTGTTGTGGTCACTGGGATGACATAAAGTTGTGTTTGTAGCAACCTACTTGGAATATTGAGCAAGGAGCACAAAATACCTTGGAAGAGTATGGAGCAGGGTGACTCATGCATAAGGCTAATTTTGTTTTAGCTATACTGGTAGCTTATATAAAGGACTTATTTTCCTGCAGAACCAGCTGAGCTAAAAAACTGTACAATCTTTTGTTAGGTGCCATATGCAGCCTCTGATTGAGCTGGCAGATTGGCTTTCTATTGGAAATGCCTGGGTGCTTCTCAATTCTTGAGTCTTTAACTTTGATTTAATGTCTCTCCTTACAAAGCCATACTCTCCTGGGCCAAGGTGATAGCACATCTGTGTTAGTTGCAGTAACTTTAAAATTAGCTCATACCTAATATGCATTTCCAGCAAAGTGCTAGGTATTTGTGAAATTTGGTTAGTGGTTGACAGTCATCATGGGCTCCCATAGCTCCTGACACCTACTTTGGCTTTGGCATCTTATACTTTTTGTAAATTTGTTTGTGTACATGCTGTTCCTCTCAAAGCAGCTTATGGTGTGCACTGATAATCAAGTGGAAAAAAAATGACAGCTTTCCTAAGGTTACTATGAGTTTGGACTGGACAAAGTCTGAAAAGTCCATTCCTCTGCTTTAGTGGAGGATATTACAATTTTCTCTTGAACCAGAAAACATCAGTGGGGACACTAAGGCAAATCACTAACTAGGAAGAATGAACATCAAGATTTCAAGCAGAGTAATACTTTTCACGTTGTTTTAGTAATCCTCTTCATAGAAGAAATGACATCATGTTTTATTTTTCCCTTCATCATCGTCTGGCGTGACAAATGCGTTGGATGAGGTGCGGCCGAAAGCTGACAAAGCTGAGTTCTGCATGCTGTTTCTTTTTACTGTACAGTTTATTTGTGATTGCATAAACTTTGAGACTGGTTTTAATCCTGTGACTGAAAAACAATGGGACATAGGCCTGCTATTGTAATCTGAAGAAAATTTCACTGACTTTCCCAGACTATTGAAAACATTCATAATTTTGTAAGTAGAGACATACAGGCAGTAAAATTGCTCACTGCCCAGCCAGAGTTGATCTAGCTTGTAAAGGTCACTACAGAAACATAATTACTTTTCATTTCACATCACTGCTAATTCTAGGAGATGGAATCTAGTTAGGACAAATTAACCTAAAAGAGTATTCTTGAATTATCTTTTATACAAACAGCTCCCAGATGTACAGTCATCTGTTGCATCAAAGCTATAGGACATAGAGTATCTGGAAGTAGCATCTCTTCAGCCCAATAGTCTTTTCAAGGATGTATCATATACTTTTATTTTTGCCAAGATTAAGAGGGATTTGAAAGGGGCAGGTCCTTAGAATCAGCATCTGCATGCATCCAAAAACAGTAGCACAAGATAATACTCAATGTTGAAAAAATGTTCTACAATCAAGTATCCTGATTCCCAGAAAAGCTGTTGGAAACTCTTACAAGTGATTCTATCAGAGAACACATAATGCCACAGTAAAGAAAATCTAGTACCTTGATGCTCCACTATCCACGTGTTTTCACTTACCATCTCTTCTCGCATAGAAGTTGGCTATCTCTTTGGGAAGGGCTAGTCTGTTTGTTTGTTTGTTTCAACAAATATACAGTGTCTAAAGAGCAAAAATCTTTGGTTGAAACTTCAAGATCTTTTTGCGTGATCATAATTTAGAACTGCTAATAATTTGTATATATGCCTATGAAGATTCGCATTAGTGTGTCTTTGCTTGTAATAAGTAGAATTCATTTCCAAGTACAATAAGATGATCATTGTATTAATTTAATTGTTAATATTGTCAAATAAAAATGTTCAAAAAATAAATTACTATTGCTAAAGTAAAGAACATAGGTAAACATGCTTAGGTACTGTAGAAACTTTAAAAAAATCTTCTCTATTTATTCATACATAGTTACTGCATAGGTACAGAAAATATTTTGAGAGGAGGGCATGTTTCTCAGCAATTACATAAAATGAACTGCAAAAATAAATCTTTGGGTGATAGGATCTCTGAACATTTTATTTCTATACAAAGTTTCCATAATGAGTTATTTTCATGAGTGCAGTGGAGCAGAATAAAGTTAATTTTTCAAATAAACAGACTCTGAATATTAGAAATTGCAGTTCTCAGTACCTTTAAAGATCTACATTTAAGAAAATGTTTCATCTTCATATAAAAAGTATATCTCATGCAAATTCTTGTTACTGAGACCATTGTTAAAATGCTAGAAATAGATGCAAGCTATTGAAGAGCAGTTATTTGCTTCTATCTACAAATACAAGGAGATTAAATAAGACTGATGAATAGTCTATGTTGGCTGTCAGAAATATCAAAAATGTCATACTTTCCCAGTGATTAGCTGACTCACGTTGTATATAACTTTGTCTTCTCTTAAAAAAAAAAAAAAAAAACCCAGATTTTATGAAAAGGAACCCTGCTGTTACCTCTGTTTTTCTGAATTGTGAATGTGGTATACTCTAAACAAATGGACTTCTCTCAAATCCAGTGTTACATGAATTAGAAGTAGAATACTGAAAAACAAATCAAGAAAAAAATTAGCATTGACTTTGACAGTGCAAGATTTCATCTCTTATTCTCTTGTCAATTTTGTCTTATTACGCTGAATTAATCCATTTAGCAATATATATATATCCAGTACATTGCTTTGGACCCTGAGTCTCATACACCTAATGCCTTAGAAGCATCAATATAAATCTTCCTGTTCTCAAAGGTTAACAGCAGTTTATGAGTTATTTACATGTTAAGTGGCTGTTTGCTGTTAGGCATTGACTATCTTAAGAAAAAACTGTTACAGTTCCATTAATTCATGATCATGTAATACATGATTTTTCTAGCATATATATATTCAGCCGAGTGCACCCTAATTCCTTATATTAGTTACTGTGTGATAGGGATATACATTCTAGAATTGATAAGACAGAGTAGATACAAACTTGCTTTGGAATATTTGGAATCTTAGATGATTTTAAATATTAGGAGTATTAGAAATTCTTAAGTATTAGGAACTCTTAAGCAAAGAATTAAGCATGTTGGGAGACCTTTGATGTCTATTCTAAAAGAACAACAATCTTTGCCGCTGTAAAAAAAGAGGTATAAGGAAAGAGAATTAGATAACAGAAAACTATTACTTCTTGACTGAGTCAGAACAAGCTTCATTCCAGCAAAACTTGTATCTTAGCACTCTTACAGCACAACAGTGACACTGTGGTATCTTTATATGACAACTGCTTGAAGTAGTTGGAAGCATATCATGATGTCCAGTGGGATTGGAGGCTTAATTTCATTTCCATCCAGGCGAAGATAGCGGAGGCGGGGGATGTTACCATAAAAACCATAGTCTTCTGCTATGGCAATTGAGACAGGGCATATCTGAGTACCATTGACACCTGCAAATGTTGGATAAGACATATTAGTTAATTTTCAGAAGAAAGGCATATGAAAATAAAGGCATTTTGAAATATTTTTGGAGATTTTTCTCTTTTCAGAGTTGAGAAATGCTGAATTAACAATTAACCATTTTTTTCTTCAAACAAATATATCAAGATAATTTGATCAATATCAGCTAGCCACATATTTTATGTGCTGAAGCAAGCAATGACTAAAGCGTGACTAGATGCACTAGAGGCCTCTTGGACAAAAATAAAACTGGCTTAGATAAATACAAGGGTAAGTACTCATTGAGGCATAGCTCTTTAACCTCAGAGAGAGCAGAAAAAGTTTAATGCTGAGTGATTTTGAACATCTTACTTCAATGACAATCCATTAATTTTAGCAGATATTTTCCAGTGAAGATCTGACATTCAAAACTTAACAGTTGAATTGGAAGTACTGTTTGTATAATTCAGACTGTCTGCAACTTTTAATAGATATGATTTTCTGTTCTCTCAGTTTCCACAGTATAGTTGGTTTTAGTTGCATGTATATAACTTGTAGGATATTTTATCTCGTAATCTGAAAGACAACAAGTATTTAAAATTGTTTATAAATCATGCATATTTTGTTTTAGTTTAGATTATTGAAACTATGGCTTAATTCATTACCCACTTTCATAAAAGTTGAAGATGTTAACTTCTTTGTGCTGTACTTTATAAACTACCACTGCAGTTTTACTTGGCAAAAATACTTTTCACTTCTTGTCTTCAGCTGCTGAATAATGAGCCCGCCCTATTCTGCCTCAAAATGGCCTTATTCCAGAAGTCATTAAAGTGGTGTTTATTTGTCAAACATGTCAAAATCATTGGACTAATTTATAGTATTTAGTAATAGGATTGACTGCTTGAGGATCTTGCTAGCTCCAGACCACCTGCAAAAACAGTGTGGATTGAAAATTGAACAAATGTTCTTTGAGCAACCTAAACTACCAAAAGAAGAGACAATCATATTCAAAGCTTTCTCACCATAATTTTTCTCCCTAACAATTTTTCTCCATAGCCATAGAAATATGTAACATGTCTTCAGATTACAGTACAAAAAAAGGATTAAAAATTATGATGGAAACAAAAAATATTAATTTTATCTTTTTCTCTTCTTTTTCCCCAAAGAGAAAAAATATTTCATAATAGCACTGACCAAAACTTTGTAGCGTCTTGGAAGTGGACTTTGTTTTTTGTCATGGAAACGAGAAAATATGTCCAGTGAGCCAAAGCCTAAAGCATCTGTCGTAACTATTATCTTCGTGTCTTTGCCTATGTTGTTTAGTTTGTTGAATGTTTATAAAGCTGTTGATATTTCCATAAGAAACAAGCTACAATTTACTTTTATGTGTAAAGATGTGAAGCAGGAGGCTTGATAGTTTTCATTACTAAGCAGTTATTACTTAAAGCGTTAGTGACTTAATATTATCTAGTAGAAAATGTCTTTTCAGGTCATACTGGATTTCAAAAAGCACTGCACATCTTAAAAAATGGTGGTTTCTAGTCTGATCTAGAGACTACCTACTATTCTAGTCTTCTAGAGTTAATTGCTCCAACCTTAATGTGAGGAAGCAGTTATCTAAGCACAGGCCACCTATGAAGAAGTGACTTCCTGATTATATAAATGATATGAAGTGGTTGACTTTTACAACCCTCTTTCCATGAACAATGTATCCTACCAAAACTATGAGAGGGATAAAAGCATCTCTCCTATTGCCTTCTTGTTCATGCATATAATGCCACTGATTTTTGCCAGGAGATGAGGAAGGGAGATGGGCATAGCAAAGTGCTCCATTTTGCCTTTCGGCATAGCTCTGAGCTCAAGCTTTCAACACTGAAGAAACCACTACTCTGAGAACTGATCTCTCTGGATTACCTGACCACCTCAAGCATTAAGAATTCTCAAAGGCAACTAGAATAGTCCTTCCCTAGTGAAGGGAATCTCTTTCTCATAAATCCTGAAAAGACAACCTACCTACATGGGTACAATTCCTCTCACCTAATCAGATCCTTGTAAAGCATCAGTCAAAGTAAACCTTTAAACCCTGTTTATAAACACTAGAGAGAGACAGATATCTCCAAAAGATGTGTCCACTGCTTTAGATACCTATTTTAAGATGAATTCTCTCACACATTGTATATCTCCTCCTATTGACTTTGTAGGGAGTCTCTCTGACAAATTCAAACTTGATACTAAATTGGGATAGTTAGTTCAAACATGTTGTGACACTGCCCAGGGAAGATGAGGGAAAGAGAATTTCTGTTCTATACTTGTAACTCCTAACTGCACTCACTTTTCAGATATCAATTACCTGCAACAGCCATGGATCAGCCTGGAAATTCACACCTTTTAAGGCTCTTTCAGCAAAGAAATGAGTAGCAGTAACATTCCAGGGCTCAGAAAATAAGTTGGCATCTTTATTTTCAACCATCTTCTTCTAAATATCCTATGATGAACTCTGATAGACCAACATTGCTAGTAGGCTTTGTGCCTTCTGTCTGTATGGAACAATATTAGTTTGGAGGGGTTATCCAACCCTCCTGATGGGGGGGAATGGGGGTGTTCTTTTCACTCCCTTTTATCACTCTCTTGAAAGCACTATAATACCAGTGGCTCATCTTTGCTCACTCAACATCATCGGGAGAGAAGATGAGAGAGCTTTGTGGTCCCTTTGTGGAAGGGACCACAGGTGAAATTCTGGTTTCATGGAGGCCAATGATGAAGCTCTCATTGCCTTCACTGGACTTCAGGATATTGCTCTTTGTTGTCTTAGATCATATTCGGCAGACAAAGGCCATGGACTTATGTGGGGGACTGAGGATTAGAGGGTAAAGAGGGCTCATGCTGCATATGTAAAAGTAAACTTTCAAGTGGATTCTTTTGTGGGGAAACCAGAGTAAGGCTTTTTGGAGTTCTTTTTATATTTAAAGAAAAAGAAACAACAAAAAATAAATCAATCTGCAAACCAGTGCCACATCTTATTACTCTTGCTTGACAGAATTACATTCTTTGTCTTTTATCTTAAACATGCCTTGAGATGTTATCTGTGAAGGCAGTATCTAGTGGAGGATATGACATTATCTCTTACCATTTGAACAAAATATAGCCTTCTATGATAACATTTGGTTTACACAGTACATGCATTTGAAAACTTTATATGCATTTACTAAATATCGGCATTATTCTTAATACTGAATAAAACACTTCAAAGTGCCTAAGCAAGTGAAGCTTGTAGAGGCTTAAAAGTAGTCAGATCATTTAAGAACATAATTCATATTGAATATTAATGTGACTTACGCTCATGACTACTGATGTGTCAGTGGAAATTTGGACTTGCATGTACAAGTACTACATAATTGCTTTAACAGGTTTTAAAATTTTTAAATTCATTCAGTTCATTTGGCTGCTGTTTAGATACTTGATTACTACTTAGCTAAAAAGCACCTCTTAACTGAACTAGTTGCATTCCATTGATTTTAATTTAGTGTCCATTTAATGTGACAGCAGGTAAAATGTGCACCTGAGGCTCTGAAGAGATTAAAATAAATCCTTTTGTAACCAGTGGACAATGAAATTTGTCCAGTAGAGCCATGTTTTGTGCCCTAGCTCTAATTAACTATTAGCCTTCTGGCAGACCATTTAAGCAGCAGCCTGTTGTACATAATTGATTTTTTTATTATACATTTGATTTGCTAAGTGCAGTCTGAATTAACTTGAATTATTTATAGGTATCTTTTTCACGCAGAAGCCAAACTTCAAAAGACAAATGTGCTGCGTATTCATTCTAGGTCATGGAATCAAGAATTAATTTGTGGCTACTAGGGTATCTTCTGTTCAGTGATAATCAGAAAGTGATCACTTTCATTTTGGCTTTTGACATGTAACTACTGGCTGGCAGAAGTTGATTGCAGATTAGTGAACTGCAAGATTTAAGTCCTCAGGACTTGCTGTGCAAGCAATTATACACAGCACCCTTCACCACCACATCCTAGACATGCCTGAATGAATGCTGGAAGCCAGTTACAAGACAAACCATGACATGGCAACATTAATCTGTTGCCTTTGGGGACAAACTTCTCAATTATACAAAGTGGAAAGTCATAAAAGACATTTGAGAGAAAAACCTTAGTAGCACAAAATCTTTGTAAAGTCATCAAAAAGACTGTTCATTATGAAGGACCAACTGCAAATGGAAAACAAAAGATGGGAAAAATATTGAAGTGTGAAATATTTGGCTTCTAATTAGGCACATTCAAAGGAGATTGTGTTGACTACAGCCAATATTTTATAACATGGGTGCCTCACATAAGTTTCCTACTGGATAGAGAGATATTCAGAAGAGATAAGCACACTGCAGTTCTGTTAGTTTAATGAAATCTCTAAGGTGCTCAGCAATTATGGAAATCTAAGGCATACAGATGCGGATTGAATATCCTAACTTATACTCACTTTTTTAATGCTTTTTATTGCACTTTTTTTTTTTCCCCCACAAAATGTTTACTGGCATCTTTATATGGCAATATGAATGGACAAAATCTCCTAAATCCACTCATATTTCTGATCTGTTTGCTAAGTGTCTCTTCTGTATAAATATGCACATTTTGCACATCTGTTATTACTTCCATACATATATCTCATACACATATTTTATAACTTAACTAGAAAACTGGCCTTGACTGAAAACTGGGGTCAAATGTTCTCTTTCTTATCTCCCCATCATCTCTAGCACATTTTAATCTATTTATATTAAATAAGTATTTTTACCTCAATTCATTTGATTTTCATTCTAATATGTAAATATATGTGGTTTGTCTAAAAATATTTTGAATTCCTTAGGAAAATAAAGGAATGAGTTGATTCAGAGAGAATCTTCTGTTTTGTTTATATTATATATATATTTATATATATATAAACACACACATATATGTGCATATAATTAGGTGTTCTTCTGCATAACCAGCAAAAAGGTGTCTTTTCTGAAGTTAAATAGACATTTTTAAAAGAATTACATCTTGGTGGGATCCCACACTGGCAATACACACTTACTTTTGATTTTGTTGTGGTCAAGGTGAAGGTGCTCAAGATGAGCATTGATAGGTGGGATTTTAGTGAGCTGGTTGTGAGACAGCTGTAGGTCTAGAATAGATGAAACATTAAACCCATTTGGAGGAATACCATCATCAGATAATTTATTGTAGTTCAGCCTTAGGAAAGTCACTTTGGGTATTGTACTGAAATAGTTCTCTGGTATCACTTCAATGGAGTTGTTGTCTAAAAACAGCTGCAGCGTATTAGCTGGAATGCTTAAAGGCATTTTTTTGAGTGAATTCTTTGCTATGTTGAGTTGCATAAGATTGTTGAGTCCTTGGAAGGTGTCACTTTGAAGAGCGCTGTCCAACAAACTGTTGTGGTGCAGATCTAGCATGGTAAGGTTTTCCAAGTTGCTGAAGACTCCTTCTGGGATTCTGGAGATTTTGTTTCTAGCCAGTCTTAGTTGTTCCAAGCCTCCGGGTAACGGTGCAGGCACCTCTTCCAGCTCATTATCTTCAAGGAATAAGTAAAGCAGCCTTTTCAGCTTGCTCAGCACACCACTTTCAATTCCGTTGTTGGTGATCTTATTCTTGTTCAGATTTATCCATCTCAGGTGAGAGGCATTCACAAAAGGCTTCTCTGAAATGGTTTCAATAAAATTGTTTTGAAGATATAGGTACCAAATTCTTGCTGGGATTGCAGGTATTTCTTTAAGTCCTTTGTTGTCACAGTATAAGGCATTTGGGAAACTAGGAGGACAAAAGCACTCTTTTGGACACTCAAAAGTGTAGTGAGACCAGTGTTCCGGATTCACCTCATCATAAACTTGTCTCACAGTTCGAGTCCACACAGAATTGAACAAGAATAAGAGCAAAAGATTTGGATAGATTTTTGGAGTCATTGTTTTCCTTGGAAAGGGAGAAAAACAATTAGCTGTGTCTCAAAAGAATACTCTAAAAGCAGGCTAGATTAACAAAACAGTAAAATATTCAATAAAATATAAAACCAGCCAAATTCAATACTCTATGGCATTCCCTGTGTGAAGGAAAAATTGAACAGTAGTATGAGACATAAACAATGCAATGCTATGTTTTGAATTATATTTTCCCATTTCAACTTAGATTTTGCATTAGCTAGCAATTAAGCTGGTATTCATGCACACATTATTTCAAATAACCTAAAAACAGTGATAATTTTCTCATTGAAAATCAATATTTCTTATAAATATGTTTCCATTAAGTTTCCTGTAAGGAACTATTTTGCATAAGCTAACTAATGTATCGTATTCAATAAAACTATCAAATCCTGATAATATTAATTCCATTGTAGTCAGTGTTCTCCTTTTAAATTAATCTTTTTTTTTTTCTTTTCTTCCAATCTCCTAAATTATTATGGCATCTGGATCAAATTTTTCCAGGTTCTTTTCTCATCACAGAAAAGTAAAAGATCAAAGAGTGTTTTAACAGCTGTTTGTTGGACATGTTCTTGTAAAGCTTGGAGGGAAACTGTTTGAGTAATCCTTTCCCCTCCTTCATTCACTCTCTCATATCCAAAGTTATGAATTTTGTCCGCTAAAGCAAAGAGCCAAAATAAATGCTCAGTGTAAATTGCATAATGAACAGGTTCTATATCAAGTTCTATCATATACACTCTTGTATCTATTTTACTTATTTATTCCTTTTGTTTAGCCTCTTCCATCATTAAACGGTGAACAACACCATTGTTGATAATTTGCTCCAACAGAAATCATTTGAGTTGCACAGTAACACCCTTTCATAAATGGTGTTATCCTGTCTGCTTTTTGATAAAGATTAGCAAGCATTTTGCAATGCAGAGGCAAGAGTCACAGAGCTGGGATTTCTGGTGAAAATTAAGATGTTAATTTTGGCAAAAATAGAACTGAAATAAAAAGGTAATTCTCTCATAAGTTTAATGTATTGTAATGCTATCATCTCAGTTAGTTACTGTTTATGATATAGAATTATTTGGTGCTTTTCATAATTGTTATAAGCAGCAGCAAGTGCAATATCCCACAGATCTCCCCACTTCAGAAACTGCTGGCTATCTGGAAGTATTCCAAAAAGAAAAAGACAAATAAAATATTTCCAAAGAACAATGCAACTAATTTACAAAGTGAAATTGCACCTTCTTACTATGTAAATATTCATAATCTTAATAATATTTTCTGAAAAGTAACATAAAGCAGTTTACCTTGTTAGTCAAGCTCTGGAGCTATCTGAAGCCTGTTAGAAATCACTTTAAATAGCAGTTTAAATAGCCTTTGGCTGCTAACCACTGTGTTTGCTTCCTGTCCTCCCAAGAATTAATAGCATATAAAACTTGAAGTACTTGCTGGTATTCCCACATGTATGCCCATGCACACCTTATTAGCTATTGTTCCCAATTTGACATCGCTTCAGCGTTTGGGCTTACCTCAGCTTTCTTGGATCTTCTTCTCTTTCTATTGGACACTGTTGTTAGACTGTAATAGTTTGAGTCAGGCTACAAGCCGTGTTCTATGAATACAGCCTAATATATACGCATCAGTGACTACAACTTTTAACCCCTAAAATAACTAAAGCACCTCAGCACCTAGGCAAGAAAAGACAGGAAATACTGACTTTAAGATCATGCAGCTACAGAAGGCATCTGATTATTAGACTTTAGCAAATGAGAAAGACTGATCTGGATGAAACAAGTCTAAGAAAATGTACTTTTAATCAAAATTTTTTATGAAATAATACTTTAAACACAGAGCTTGCATGCATAATAATTTCAGCCTCATAATACCTGTATTGGCCACAAAGAATTAAAAACAGTGCCATCTGTTCCTGCGGAAATCTTTTATTTGATTTTGATCAAATGCAGATGCTGCCATGACATTTAAAGATATAATTCTTGATTAGGAGAAGAAAAGAACAAAAGTATTTGCTAAGGATTTTTTAAGACCATCTTCCTTTCCACAAGGATTAAAGCATGCCTTTTGTGTTCAGAAAGAAATTTACATATTCTTCTACAAAAATGTCATATTCTGCAGTGCCTCCTGCAGTGAACTTTTTAATTATAAAGCACCAATTAGTTATCTTGTTTTATCACTGGTTTAAAGTAAACTCTTTTCATCCACTTTGCTATACAAGGCATAGGCACATATTTATCACAGTAAGTATTTTCTGGGGTTTTGTTTTGGTTTTAGTTCAAACTTTATAGTTTAGTATCAGGAAATCTAGCCACACTCAAAACCAGCACAATGCACAAGTGTTTTAAGGAAAAGGCTAATGTGAAATGCTGCAAACATAATGTATCCTCATACCTTTTATGATCAGCTGTGTTACTAATATATTATTTTAGTTCAATATAATCTGTTTTAATTTCATAATAAACCTCTAATTATCTATCTCATATTTAATACTTTGCTGCCTGAAATAAGAATATCTCAAAAGACATTTAGAAATAGGATAAGAAGATAAGTAACCCCCCAGTCCTCATTTTACTCCTTACTCTTTCCTGTTATCTTGTAAAAATGGAAAGCAACCCATAAGTACATTTGCAGCTTCTAGGTTAATGCTAAATACAAAAATTTTTATTAATAGGTAATGTTTGCATTTCCTTTTTGTTTGTTTGCTTTTTCAAAAAAATGCCTATTATTTTTACAAGGCTTAAGTTTGTGCTTAAAAATGAAACAAGTGCATATGTGTTTTTCTCCATTTAGAACTCCAGACTTTTCAGCCTCACTTGCAGTTTATTATCAGGGTTTTTTTTATATGTGACATAAAATTCATATAGAATACTGATCCTTTAATACATACCATGTTGAATATTTTAAAATTTTAATTTCATTAGGAATATTTTCCTTCAAAATCTAAAAATAAATGTTTTAGCTTTAAGCTGATAGACTAATCATAAGTGGAATAATTAAATATGCTACTATAACTGTTTCATTAGGAGTATCCCTTTAAACTCCTAGGCCTTAAAATGTTTCCTTTGACCACCAGTAGCACATCTGGTATTGCATATTAATGAACAGAAATCTTTTCAGCTGAGACCACAAATCAGTGGAGTGAAGCTAAAACCACCTTTGCATGAACTTTGAAATACAACTGTGTGTGCAGTTACAAATGATTTAAGAGGCATCACTGTGGAAAGTGTATCCATGATTCTTGAAAAGGCCAGCCAATGCAACGTAAATCTGGTTTGCATTTGTGCTAAATCTTTGCAGAGTGCGTGGAGAGGATATGGAGTTACTGAGACCTGTTTGCCATTAAAGAATGAGCTGGGACAATCCTGATTGCTCTCCTGAAAAGCTGAAAACAGTGAGCACTAGTGGCAGATGCCTGTTGTGACACTCTTAACCATGAGTTGCCAGATGTTGTACATTTAACAAGAAAGGCTGACTTATGCTTCGTGGGGGTCTGAATTTACCCTTTAACCTGGTAATCACTTGCAGATGTTCATTACGCTGTTTTCACAAAAGTTACTATCAGAGGGACATACAGACCAGCTTGTGATGGGCAGTGGGACTGTTTGTATGAATTCCTGTTTGCCGAGGGCAGAAACAGGTCATAATCCATCCTCTGTGGATTTGGGGGCCACGTATTTGATTGCGATCAAACACAGATGCTGCCATCCCACTTAAAGATACAGTTCTTCACTAGAAGAAGAAAATAGCAAAGTATGTGCTAAGATATTTATAATAGTATATATTTTCCTTTCTTCTGATGGAAACAAATGGAAGGAAAAATGTTGAGAATGCATCTCAAAATCAGGAAGAAAAGGATGCAATAGCTATAATATGTGCTATAATATGTGTTTGTGCATGCATTCAAAAGTTTGGGAGAGAGCTCTGCATGATCATGTGATTATTCGGGTGCCCAAGCAGACTTCTTTTCAGAAAGGACTACTTTCCCTGAAACCATCACTATTACCCACAAATTCTTCTTCATGTATATATTTTGTGCACTTTTCCATCATTTGGTGTTACTATTTATTATTGAAAGGGTACAGTATAGGGGTGATAAAGGGTGGTAAAAGTTTTACAGACTAATAAAAGACTATAGCCAAAGTTTTCAAAAATGACTAATAGTTTGGGAGGTTTTTCTTTCTAATTATCCAACCTGTGACACTTTCCAGGACCCTATGTTCCGTAAGTGAATGCTAAAATTTTTGTTCAAAATTGGGCTCTTTGTAAGCAGTAGAGGTTAAGCAAAGACAAACAATTAGTCAAGCAGACTGCTCCTAAGATCATGAATAGTCTTTTAAAAGGTAAAAGCATTCAAAATACTTGCATAACACTAAAAGTTCAGGCAACAATTATTGCAATACAAATCCTGTGGATGCCTATAAAGACCTTTTGGAAAGCTACTGCTGTGAGTTAAAGTCATTGCTGTGATGGTAAGTTAAAGATCATGTCTCAAGCAGACACAGGAGTTTTGATCCATGTTTCTCCTGGAAGTCAGTGTAAAATGAGATTTCTTAAAATAAAGAGAAGAAGGCCCAATGACTATGGAGCACAGGAACAAATCCTTAAGCAAAATGGCATACATTCCTAAGACTGGAAAGGCCTGCCTGTTTGAGAAGGACTAGAAGGGCTAAAAAGATAAAGCCCACAAAGACCCACTTCTGTATAATATGGACTACTGAGAGTGCCCTATGAACCACTTGCTCTGTTTTAGTGTTGCAAGTCACTGACAGGGAAAGAATGCGTTGCTTGCTTGCGGTAATGGCTGCCATATGTCCCAGATTTAGCACGAGGCAAGGTCTGTTAAACATCAAGCATGTGTATGGTTCATTACCAGCAAGCCCAGGAGTATAGTGCAAGCAAACCTAATTCACCAGCCCTGCAAACTGCTCCCTTTAGCAAAGGCTGGAATCCAGTGCGACTCATTTGGGCACAGCTTTGCTAAAACGTTAGGTGTCCTGCCCCATACAACAATCAGTTTGCCTAAAACATGCCTTTAAATGTTCTTTATGATTAAGCATGAGGAGGTGAACCTACAAATTCTGCAGAAAGAGAGAGGTGCAGGCAACTCGCTCACCCTTCGGCTCCTTCCACTTCCCCTGTGTGTCACTCCAGGAAGCCGTGCAGCCTAATTCAGTTGAGTGTTTACATTAGCTTGTGGTTCAGTCTGACCCACTTCTGAAGGCTGCTACATAGTAGTGATATGTCTCTCCTTTTGGCACTGTCAGAGAAAGTAGGGAGCTCTTAATTTCAGGCTCTACACAGAAAGACCAAACTTGACCTAATGGAGACCACCAGCCTCACTCAATGGAGAGCACAATTCACTTGGACAGGCAGCAGAAATGCTTCAGACCCAGCAGACCCTTTCCTTCTCTTCCAGTAAAACTAAGGTCCTGCTTTACTTGTCCATAGAAGTTGCTTTCTTGTTTGGACAGAGTTGCAGCTTCAGGAGGAGAGAATCTCCATCATGTTGGACCAACTGTGCCTACAGAAAAAGAGTATGATCAAACCTAGAATTGCCAGCTGTCAGTGAGAGGAATGACCTTAATGTTATTTAATTAGGCATTTAGGTGCACACGCAAGCAGCCAAAGTACCCAGGGAACGTTCATGTTAGATTATGAGACATCTGTTAAAGGAACTCTGGAACAGCTGGACTGTCTTATTTTATGGAATGTGAATATCACCAGTCTTAATTTGTAGGGGATTTAGAAAAATCTGATCCTGTCCTAAAAGTCCTGACTCGATATTCTAACAGTTTGCTTTCTGAATGCCCTCACTGCTGTGTAAAGCTGAAATGAGAACTAATTCATCTTAAAGATATTCTTGCAGAGTAACAGATTTCTGATCAGCTTTTATGGGAAATATAGCACTTTCCTGAATATGGCTCGTTAAGGAATTGTTTGGCTGTCTGCTCTCTTTCTCTATTTTGAGCTCTTTACCACAGTGACACCAAAATGTTCCATGATATAATGCCAAGATCTGATATTTATCTTGGCTAGCTAAGTTTATCTTACCTACTATGTAAATGTGACTGTTAAGCACCTACCTTAATTTGTTTCTCATGCTTTTGACAATTTCAATCTTGAAACAAATCTGTCCCATAAAATACCAGCGACCTTATACTTCAGGTGGTGAGTATGTAGATATATATGCAAGTGTATCTTAAATTAAATATCTGACTTTTTCATTAGTCAGTGTTATGTCTATAAAACTCTTTTGGGCCTGCATGTGTTATATGATTAATGGACAACTAATGGTTCATGAATTAAAACATAAATCAAAATACATAAACCATTGAATGCATCTTCTTTATATCTGTTGTTTTGAAAATCAGGCCTTCGTGTACTAAGTATTGCCTAGTCTAAGACAGCACAAAGACAGAGAAAACAGGCTGCACAGTATTAGTGTCCGTGTTTATCTTTTTCTCTTACTGTGTTTGATTGTTAAAGAAATGCAAAGATGTTTTAATTCTTTTTCATATTCTCATTTTAAAATAGGGTGATGAGTTTCCCCACTTGTCACTTCAGGTGCTGTACCTCTCAGAGCTAAATACCTAGACCTGCTTATGCACTATATAGATAATACACATCTCATCTCTGGATTCTGAGTTTGACAAGGGACGACACACCTGTCATCCTTCTGAAAACGGGGTGAGATTTAAAATCCTGCAAGCAATGACTTTTCTTACACAAACTTAGGAAATGAATAAAAACTTACTACTTTTATACATGGAATCACAAATTCTTATTGAAATCAGTGTGACATTGCACATAATCTTTAGCAATCTCTGGAGAAGTTATTAGGCTTCATGTTTATTTCTTTAACAGTAAAAAACCTAATGTTGAACACTAAATGCAAAGTCCAAAACCCTTTTTGTGCTTAGAGCGTGAGGGCGTGTGGGCACAATTATTTCCTATCTAAGTCATAACTCTTTTTTGAAGCATATTTTATCTCTGAAGTTGCAGAATATAGTGGGATTGAAAGCTCTCAGACTCTTCCTTTAAGACTATTTTGCTTTGCATAATGAACTGATAATTCACTTAGACTCTTGAACTTGACATTTGAGGTAAGTGCCCTGGAGTAAAGGTTTAGCAGCCCTTTTCTTTCTCTGTGCCAACTAATATTGCATTATTCATATTAAGTAGAAAAGTTTTTAGAGGGATTCATCCTCAAAGATAGCCTACTAATTAGTTTATGTTCTTACAAAATCTGACAAGAAGATCTGAACTGAAATGTTCTCCATGAGCACTCTGCCCATTGAGATGCTGGCTAATAAGATTTCTTCTCTTATTTTGTGTAGTCATCTTAATATATTTGTTGTTGCCTTCCCATATAGGAGATTTAGATGGGATGGGTGTTTGATTCCATCTTGATGTCCCGACACTCAGTGATTCAACACTGTCAAAACAGAAGCAGATCTGCACAAGCCTGTTGTAGACATCTAGACATGAGAGTAGTTTCCACAAATCTGAGCTATGCAATGTATGTCATATAGTAGTCAGCATTAGCTAAATCATGATATTTGTGAATATATCTAGAAAGTCTGAATTATAGACTGGGGGCTGCAACATTAAATTTTGCAAGGGAATTTAATGTAAAATTCTTCAGCTGTTGAGCTAGTAGTTAAGACTGATTTTTTTCCCCATTACCATTATTCAAAGAACAGTAGCTTAATAGTAAAAATAAGTAGGAAAGAATCTATGGAGCTTGTTTACTTCAAACTCCTGCTGCAAGTCTAATTCATCTACACACATATATATAATTTCTAAATCTTAGCATTTCTGTGAAAGTTTATTATTATTATTTATAATTATTCAGCTTCATTTTACCTATGAGATGCAAAACTTGAATCAAATTCTCACTATTTTTTAGTTCCAGTTTTCCAGTCAATGCAAGAGACTCCAAGTACATAAATCCTCCTTGAACAACATGGCTTAGAACATAAAGCTCTGGCTGTAATGGTTGCACTTTTCACTTTGAACTGTCTGTCAAGTTTATTGTATCCATCTGTTTTCATTCATTTTGTGTTCAGTGGACAATTTATTTGGATGAGGGGCCATGGCCTTGCTCCTGAGCATGCAAGCGCTACAGCTGCAAGAACTGCTCTCCACCACGGTGGGTGAAGCACTGGGCTGTAAAGGAGGCAGAAAGTGCTAGCAGACATTGCTGCAGCCCTTGAATCTATAGTGGAACACTACTCATAGACTTTTGTGCATGTGACTATGCTGATTGCTTTGGGGAATATCAAATATTCTCCAAAGCTGTTGAAGGCATGAAGATTTTGTGCTTCCAGAATATTTCCAGGAATCAACATGACTCTCTTGTTCTTTCTAGGGAGTTTCTATAATTTAGTCTAATATATGTTAAAAAAAAAAGAAAAAAGAGAAAAAGCTCTCTTGAATCAGGCAATACATTTATCTGAATGTGACTTAGCCATTGTAAAAGATTGCATATAATCCATGCAGATCATTTTCTGAATTTTCGTCAGTGAGCCTTTTGTCGGTTGATTTTGTATTCTGTCTCTATAGAACTGATTTTCATGAAATGAGTAGCATGCATCCTTCCTTTTTATGTCTACTTTCAAATTCAAGTTCTTCCAAACCATCTTGACTTTTGATAGTTCTTGCATATGAAATTTCACATGAAAATGTCATGGTAAGTATTACCCATTTCTACCTGTGGAAAGAAAGAGTGTCATACACAATAAGTAAATGGTATAACTACTTTGTAGGCAACATATTATGTATCTCTAAAAAGAGTTTAGTCCTGAACAATTTACCTACTCCTTTGTCTCCATAATCTTGAGACTGTATTACTATCAATTCATGTCTGTCTGCTTTGAAGTTACACAGTCATGCCTGTGCTCAAAGGTATTTTATGATATAATAGGTCAAGTGAGAATGGGAATGTACATACTGTGCATTTCAGTATCCAGAATACTGAAGCTTGCATAACCAGGATCCATAGAGCTGTCCTTCAGAAAAAGCAGAAAATTGCAAGTTACAGTGACTCAATTTACAAGATTCTGACAATGTTAAGTGCTTCCAAATGCCTACATTTCTTCTAGTGGCTCTAAAACAATGTATGTAATTTTCCGAAATGGAGAAAATCAGTGTATGCTGTGGCATATCTGTTTCTGCAGGTTTACTGAAGTTTTTAAAGGCAATTGAACCAATTCACTGAAGCAGAAGCACAAACCTATGCGTTTGTGTCCTACATGAAACCAAAACAGTGCTGTAACCTTTTCTCCTTTAGGAGAACCTTGCTGTGTTGGATTCTCCTAGTACAGTGAAAGTGATATGTGCAGTCGTCTCTCCCATAGCTCACCGGGACTTTCAGAAACACGAGACAGAGGTGTTCAACACAAAAACCTCCTGCCAAATGCCATTTTCTCTTTATGGTCCAAGTGTTTGTAGCAAGATGAGAGTCCCCTAGGTTTCAAGGAAGGTCATTAGTACAGTTTGTCTTTTTCACTGAGGGCTTCTTTCGCCTATGCCCATTGAAGCACATTTTAAAATGCGCATGAAAATCTCTAGACACTTTATTTGTAGCTGAAGCAGAATCTGTTGTTACGTAGACTGCATGGATATGTTACTGTACGTCACTGAATTTGATAAGAAGTTTCAACTAGAAAAATAGAAAATGATAATTAAAAAGAGATTCACAAAGCCAAGGAGGAATATGTGGTTCTTTTTTTCACTAGTTTTATCTATTCCCATTATCTGGTAAATTTAAGAAAGCCCTAGCATTTAGAGTTTTGTCTCTTATGAAAACTCTAGATTATTTTGAGCAAAAGTTATTTTCCAATCTATTGTATATGGAAAAAATACTAATAGTCATGAACTCTAGATGTAGAAAAAATACCAAACAAAAATACAGAGAGAAATATCTCCATTTTCTCCTGCATCTCTACTTTTGCTCCACTCGTCAGGGTGTTTTTCTGATGCGTATTGATTCTGAGCATCTGCAGCTCTCAATGTGTCAACTACAAGGCTTTCTTTTTTTTGCCTTTTTTTTTTTTCCAGAGGTGATAGTTTCTGGTTTTCTGGTTTTGCTATGAAAACTAGAAGAGTTTCTGCTTGAGTGTTTAATAGTCTAGTATTTGAAGGGAAAACAGTACCCATGGGATGGTCTGTGTCTGCAAGCAAGACATTTATGGCTCTCAGTTACTGGCACGTTTATTTTAGTGTGTGTTCCAGAGCACAGACAATATTTGGACAAGTCATTCCCAGATAATATGTACTTTTTCTTTCTTTGTTTTTTTTTTTTTTCTGTCGTGAGTGCTCAAAACTGCATTTTACTCATTGCCTAAAATTTCTGAGGGATTTCATTGCTTTTTTCACAATGCTGGCAAATTAATTCAGACAATTTCACAGTACCATGACTCCCATAATGTAAACTCCATAAGGCATGGACTCAATGACAGTGGAGTACGTAAAATCATATGTTTACAAACTTATTGAAACTAGAAAGTAAAGAAAAAAGTTTATTTAACCTTACAATAACTTTTGCAAAATATAATAGCTTAGATTATTTTGTTTTAACCTGAACTTTCTTTTTTTTTTTTTTTTTTTTTTTAATTTATAAAAGACTGAAACATAGTTGACAATGATATGGATACAACAATACTTTTGCTATGTTTTATTTTCTACAGTCTGGTTAAAAGTAGCATGCAAGTAATTGACTATGAATACTTGTATACATGTTTTATTTTGAAATAACAATTCTACTGGTAATCGATAAAAACTTGCTGTGAAAGTTTAAATGAAAGTATGACAAAAAGAAGAGTAAATATCTTTTACCTGGAAAAATGTTCTTGCTTCCCTACTGTATTTCACTTACTCCAGTAATTCCTTATTGCCATAGGCTCTTATAATTTCTTTTTATACATTTTATGTTGTTAAATCACTTTATTTCATTTTTAAATGATAAAAATGCGGGAAAGGCGTGAATACTTAAGAATTTTTGCTTGCTTTCAAGAGAATCTTTTATTTACACATGGTAGCCCATCCTGCTCACCACTGTCCCAAAACCCCTCTGACTAACTTACACTTAAGTCTGTCACTGGCTGGCAATGTACTGCATGCAAGGACATGGATGTCTAAAAGACTGAATGTTTTTTTCTTTAACTTGCTGACCAGATGAGTGCTTGTGCTGAATCAAGCCATTCATGAACTTTCTAAATGCAGTCATTTGTAAATAATATGCACAGAGATATTTCCTTAAGGTTGCCAAGTGCATGCTAAATATTAACAAACAGATTGGATAATACACAGATTGACACTTTTTTAAAGGTATATCCTAATTTTAAAGAACTATCGTGATGTAACTCATTTAGTTACAACCCCTGGAAGGAAAAAGGAGGTGCCTCACTCCAGCGAGATCTCGGCTGCGACCCGAAGGCAGTTGTACATCTCCTGAGGCAAATCAGCCCGAGTGAGGTTGTTTCCATCCAGACGCAAATGCGTGATTTTGGAATAGGTCAGTGGCCCAACAACCTTACAGAAGCTTCTCAGCGGGAACTCTGAAATGCAAAGGGAACAAGAATAAGAGAAAGCACAAGTCATTTCAAATCAGAACAGAAAATATTATTTTTCCCAGCACCCGTCTGATTTTTAAGGCTTCAGCTTTTATTTAGAGGTCCAATTTGTTACTTAGGAAAAAAGAAAAGGTGAGTAAGCAGTGTGAGTGGGGCTGCAGAGGGAGGAAGAGATCATGCTGCCTATATTATAGTGGAAGAGGAAAAACAGCTATGTAAAATAAAGAAAGAGGTGAAATGTCTCTGGAAAAATTGAAAACAAGGTGGGGCCTTACCCTTACAAAGAGTCAATCCAATTGGTGTCTGTGTCAAGTATTTTCTGTAAGTGCTGTTTTGAATTGTTATTTTAAAAATAAAATTTAGCATTGAGGATAGAGAGGGATTTGTGCTTTTAAAATTGTATAACTGAACTTTTCCAGAAAAAAAAAAAAAAAAAAAACAGAGTTAGAAAGCAAGTGTACTTGCTATGTAGACTATGTAAACTATGTAAACCTCTGTGTGTAAATGACACTGTTTATCTGTGTTATGAAATCAACAAGTAGTGCAGACAATTCTTATGAGATTACACCTCTTTGAAGGCAGAATTTGGTCTACTGTTTACAAAATTGTAATGAAGTCAGCCAAGGACTTCTGAGTACAACCTCCAATGCTTGGCCCATAGTGTCTACATTTGGATATTAACTTATGCAGTGCATATAAGTGTCACTTAGTGTTGCTGCATGTGCAGAACGGGATAATCTCACACTCAGTAAGACTATTAAGGTACTGTTGCATAATATACACCATTCTCTCACTTCCTTCTTTATTGCAGTGATTAATGTTACAGGTGTTCCTCCTAAAATGTCCTTATGAATTAAGAAGACTCAGATTCAGAATTCCAGATTAACCTATAATTTTACCACTGATGTGACATTCTTATTATGTCAGCACAGAACTCCTGCGTAGTCAATAATAGAGACAGTAAAACAGATTAAATCAAGGTTTAGAGTTTTATTTAAACAATTATGTTATCACTAAAAGTGTCTGTCACTATAAGAAATTTTGATATCCTAGGCAGAATTTGGACAAAATTAATTTTTGATGATATTGTAAGCAAGACTAGATTCTTGTATAGCAGGAGAGTGAACAGCCTTAAGCTGAGTGGAGAATTAACCATACCAGGGTTCTGAGTTTAGGTATGGAGAAGATTCAACAAATTATTTTGTGATCTACAGCCCCATAGTCATGCTTGGTTTGTGCTCACATCTGCCATAGTGATTATGTCCCTTGAGGTTTGGTGGAGTGAACCAGATAGGAGACCATAAAGCATTCCCACAATTTGCTTTATTTAGAATAAATGCAATTATACTACGGTTATCAATCCATCCAGCAAAGGCTCAATTTTAGACATTCTCTCTGAACTTGAGAACTTGAGGTTTGGAGAAGGCAAAAGTATTTATAAACCTTCCAAGATCAGATGATCAGTTCGTTCAGATATCCAGCTGCTATCTAGTATAGTTCATGGGCTTTGCTGTTAACACCCAGCTACATGTAATACAGAGGTTGTGCTTTGATTTATTAGATGGAGATCAGAAAAATTCTTCTGAATTTGTCTGCATCCTGCTCCTCATATCACAAGGAAATGAGAATGGAATACACTGAAATGAAGCAGATTTTATTATGAAAGCTCTTAGTGTGTATCACCCCTTGTTCAACAAGCTCGAAGTCATTGAAATAAGTGGACAAGATATTTCTCAGGTATTTTGTGATGTATGGCAATGCATAATGATTGTAGTAAGCCTAGGATGAAATCCATAGACATAATTTGGAGAAATTTCCCTTTCTCTCCAGTAGTATTGAAAGGGTTGGACTCAGGTGACTCCTCAGTAAATAGATGGGCTCTGAGATGAATTAAAAGATTTTGCAGTCCTAAATAAAGAACTCTGAAGAAATATATTTATGCTGGTTTTCAGTATAAGTGAAAACTTCAACCTGTGTAAACATAATCTGAAGGATCGATATCCTCTTTAACTGTGTAAG
Source organism: Eudromia elegans (assembly GCA_003342815.1). NCBI lineage: Eukaryota > Metazoa > Chordata > Aves > Tinamiformes > Tinamidae > Eudromia > Eudromia elegans. The sequence continues at coordinate 3,132,334 of PTEX01000056.1, read as the reverse complement.
TAAGTTATCATTAGCCCTAGGACAGACCTTTCTCCTTCACAGTTCATATGTAACATGGGTGTGAAGGAATGAAAAGAAATCTGTCATTGTTTATAATAACTTAGCCAAATCTCTAGCAAAGGAGGGGTTTTTTTAAGGGAAAAAAAAAAAAAAAGGAAGTTATTTGTTGAGTCTCAAATGTCAATGCAGTCAATTAATTTTTTATAAAGACTAATTACTCAGAACTCTAGGCTGGCTGCAAATCGACTGCAAATGCTTTGCTTTCTATTTATCTGGTACCTACTTAAATTGAAATGCTTATTGCTAACAAAATCTTGTCATTCATTGCTAATTAGTAGATTAAGGACAAAATACTATGCCTCTGAAATTAAAGAGTTAAGAAAACGTATGGAATCCTGCCACATTTTCTAGGTAAAAAAACAGTGGATCATAATTCCCTGATGTCATTTGATATTTAAGAAGCTGTAAGTAGCCAACAGACACCTGTTCCCCACACCATCATCTGCTGTTGCTGATCAGCATTCTGGAAGTACCGCTGTCATTGAAAAAAGCCATTTGTTGTCACGGTTAAGCAGAAGTCCTTGGAAATTTGAATGAAAACTCATGCTTAGATAGCTTGCAGAAGGCTCAAACCAATGTGTGTATGCATTAAGAATTGCCCCATTTAACTGGTAGAGTGGTAATTCCGATATCAAGTGATGTGAATTTTACACATCATCATTGTTAGCTCTGTTAGGATGAGCAGGAGAGTGATAGAGCTTGCTATATTTGGTGCTTCATGAGGGTCATAGCAATCCGTTGCTTTCCTTGATCAAAATGAGAAGCTGATATGTAATAGGGAAAAAAAAACCATATTGAAGAAAATATGAAATAAATAATTAGAGGAAAAAGAAAAAGGAAAAAGAAAAGATGTCCTTTTACCTCTCTAGCATGATTTGCATTATTAATGTTTTGCTGCAATAGCTATGTCAGTGTGGAGTATGGAAAAATGCGGCCTGTTAGCTAACAGTAATATGCTAGGAAAGTTCCTTAAAGAATACCAGTAGGCAAATAGAAGAGAATCTGGGGAGTCATAATGATGATGTTAGATGCCCTTTAGAAAATAACTGTGATGTTTGATGTGTACTGCCTGAACAGAGGTTCAGGCCCAGCTGACTAAGGTGGTTCTGAAATGAGGACATCATCTCTCTCGCTGTCTGCCTGGGCAGAAGCTCCCACACCAGGATTAAAACAGCCTAGGAAAAGCCTTGTCTCGCTATAAATTTATCTGCCTTGTGCACTTCCATGATCTTGTATGATATTGATGAAAATATCATAGTATTTAGTAGTAGCAAAGCAAAAAAAATATCATAGTAGCAAAGTATGATATTGATTTTAAAAGGAACTCTTTTCAAATCATGATTAAATGGAGTCAAGCTAGTCATCTGGTCATGTGACATGGGAAATGGGAATAAAAGAGGAAACAGTAGGGGCAGCTTTTTAGAAGTTCAAGATGTGTTTGGAGGGATTCTACATGTGAAGAGGAAGGAGAGGAAAGAGTGCAAATAGGAAAAAGCAGCTACTTTGTGGTATCTTTTTCACTCTGCCTTATGCCTGATCCCTTATGATTTTTTCTCTTCAGTCTCTCTACCCCTGCAGCACTATCACTACCAGCTTTTCGTGTGGCAACAGATACTGTAGTTTGATCAGCACTAGACACCAGTCTCTTTTGGTTGCTTTAAAAATTCTGAACATCTTTAGCATTCATTAAACATTTTCTTTTTCCTCAAATGTATAAAACAGCTCAATTAGTTTCTATACAGTTATTCCAATTCATGTGAGATGAGGATCAATAGTACCCAACAGGTCATTCTGCTTATGTATTATAAAAACTAGAACTACCAGTCTGTAATGTTAATTTGGATATCAATCTGAGAAATGCCTCTCTCTAACAATAATTTGAGTATTAGAAAAATGCCATTGTGTTAACAGTCTGGCCCTTTCTTCAGACTGGTTGAAGTGTCCCTTGAGGTACTTATATCCACCAGGAGTGCCTCGGCTATGATAGCTGTTAATAAAAATGTGCAAATTTAACTCACTGTTTATTTTGTTGACTTGGAGGTAGAAGTTTTCAAGGTTCTCACTGACGGTGGGAATGCTCTTCAGCTGATTAAATGAGAGATCCAGCTCAACTAGTGATGTGATATTGAAGACGTTGCCAGGTATTCCAGAATCTGTTAATTTATTGTGGGATAAACGTAAATATTGCAAGGCTTTAAAACCTTGGAAATACTCATCAGGAACGTTGGAGATCTGGTTATTGTCAAAATACAGCATGAGTAGGGAGTGAGGCAGTCCTGTTGGTAGCTTTGTAAGTTGATTGAAGCTTAGGTCAAGATACAGAAGTGAATTCAGGCCTTTGAAAGCCCCAGAAATAGACTCTGCTTTCAGCTGGTTGTTCTGGAGGTGAATGACGGTCAGATTCACCAGCCCCTCGAGGGCACTGGGATTGACTTTTGTGATCTTGTTGTGACTTAACTGCAGATCATCCAGCATTTTGGGGAGGGGTCCAACAGCTTCAGTCAAATTGTTATAGTTAATATGAAGTTTCTTCAGATGTTTTAGTTTAGAGAACACTTTTCCCTTAATTTTTGAGTTTTCCAAATGGTTGTGATCTAGGATCAGCCACTGCAAGTCTGTTACATTATCAAATGTATTCTCTTCAATGCCCTCAATCATATTATTTCGCAGATAAAGGTATTTTATTCCACTTGGCACAATTGGAATGGTTTTCAGTTTAAGATTGTCACAATACATGGCAGAGGGATAGTTTAAAGGACAATTACATTCTGGGGCACAGACTGCTGTAGAAGGCCCAAAAGGATCGTAACCATAATCATCTCCAGGACCATAGTCATATTGGCAAAAAATGCCACTAATCAATACCAGAAAGACAGGCAGAGAGTTTAGAGTCATCTTTGCAATGTGTCTCCTTCCTGTATGGTGGAGAAGAATAAAAAAAAAGTCATAATTTTGAATCTCTCTCCTTCCCTCCCAATATTTATCATATAAAATTATGAATCAAAGCTAATTCCAACTTCCCATTTAAAATTAGTAAGAAAAACTATTGTTTTGTTAGTACTGCATTGTTGCTACTTTAAACTTCTGTAACCTACAGTCCTTATCATATTTTAATCTGCCTTTGTAGTGTGAAATTGCAGGTGATTTTGATGTGGTAAGTAGCACATTTTCAACATTGCTATGAAGCCATTCATTAAGATACAAGAAGGAAAACAAGTTTTTCAATTTTATCACTGAGGGTTTTTCATTTTTGTTCAAGGACATGTTCAGAGTCAGCTTTGCCATTCAGTTTTTATGAACTGTTCCTTGCTATTCCTAATATATTGAAATGTCTCACTTTTAAATAACATGTGGTGTTTTGGCGCAAGTTCAGAAAAGCCAGGAAAGACAAAAAGACACCATAGCCTGATAGTCTGAAGTTCATCATGCTTCAGTTACCCACTAAGTAAGTTTTATATTCAACTAAAGAAGAAGCTAATGTAAATACACAGTGTATTCCTCTGGGTTTCTCAAACTTCCAGCACTGCAAAGGTGTGCCTGAGTATATGCTATCATCTGGTATAGATCTACTGTGGACCTCCAGTGACTGGACTTCAGGTAGTGTGAATGACTTCAAAGAATCTCTGGTATTAAAATCAAATAAGAATAAATAATGATGGTTGCATTTTGTGGCTATTACGTTCTAAATCAGTAAAGTACTTGGTTCACGTATTTGGCTTGTAGCAAAAGGATGCTCATTATCCCTGTGCTGTTGTCCAATATAAGTAGTCTCTCCTTTCTAAGGGCTCTTTTTATTCTGTGAAGATTAATATCTTGTTATTGCTTACAACCTAGTGCATGCTGAGTAGGACAATATAATTCACTCCAGCGACACTGAAGTCAGGGAGCTTACTTTGATTTATACCAGTAAAAGACAAAACTCAGTATACTTGAGCTCAGTTCAAAGCATGAGATGGCTTGGAAAATCCTTATAATCCCCTTCATTCTTGAATAATTCCAGAAAGTATCCATGCATAGCTTGTAAACAACCCACCAGATGTTGATCTCCAATGCAGGCCAGCCTCCAGCAGAATAAGTTACTCTCATTACTGTTTATCTATCATTTAGAGTTATACAGAGGACATAGTGTTAAAATGCAGAGTAAAGGCTAGAAAGTTTTCCCCTGTTCTAAATTTCCTTATTTTTTGTTATCGTAAAAGCCATGCCCCATTGTGGTCAGCTAATAATCTCCAACCAAAATACCTCTAAGCAGGGCCTCTGGCTCTCTTGCAGAATGGCACACAAATTGTTAAACAATGTTCCTGTGCCAGCCATCCACCAAGTCCTCCTGCTGGATGCTAAACTGCTGACCTTGGATTAAAGGGGACTTCTGTATATCTTATGGTGTTGTTCCTGTCCTGTTTGCCTAATTAGAAATTATAGCAGAGGGAAATCACTGAGAATTTTGGAAATGTGAGTTGTCAATGTGGTTTTCTTTCTCTGTTGCTCATTACTGTACGTGATGAGCCAACTCAGCCTTCAGTCCCCTGCTGGTATAAATAAGTATGGCTTATTTACTGTACTTTGGAGGCAAAGAGGCTGCACTGATACCATTCAGCTCAAACTCTGACCCTATTTAGGTACTGGACATTAAGGATGGGGGAACTTGCTCCTGTTTCTGTACTCCCAGGTGTAAGGCAGAGTGAAGCCAGCTTGCAGGACTGCATTCCTTGGCCTTACAGATATTTTTACACATCTGCATCATTTTAGAGTCCTGTGGACACAGTAGTATAAATGTTCTAGTTTGGATTCAAATTTCATCATTTCTGTGGTTTGAAATTATATTTGTTATGCTTAATTTTATTACTGATTTCATAGGCTGCCAGATCTTTTAAAGGATCTGAAATATTTAAATACTCTGCAAAACCCTGGAAGTAATTTAATGAGTTAGAACATAGGGCTTTTTCTTAATGATTTTGTCAACATTTCAAAATGTGATTTTGTAATGGAAGAGCATATGAGCATGTGTGTGACAAAATAGCCCAGTAAAGTGAATATACAGTGCAGTTGTTTCATTGCTGGGTTCTTTGTACATATAGCTAAACATTTATCTGTCAGACAAGTAAAAGGTAAGTATATTGTGAACACATGCTTGGATGTTCCTTTTTGTGTATGAATCCAAAAGATAACATCAGCTACAGTCTTACGTGCTTATTTTAAAACGTAAGCATGTTTAAACTGATTGTCTATGTGTGTTCTTTTCAGATTTTTTTTTGTGAAAACGTTTGTGAAGTTACTCAGGAGACATGCCAGAATATACTAAATGGTAAATCCACAAATTTAAGAAAATGCTTACTGCAGTAGAAAAGACAGATTATTTTGGAACTAGTCTTTACTACTCTTACTCTAAAATTGCCATAAAATAAAATAAATGAATATCATATTTATATAACTATCCTTAAACTAACTATCCTAATACTGCAGTGTACATTATGCATGAGTTAATATTAAAAAGTTTCAATAGGGTACTTAAAATGTGCCTTAAAATGATTAACTAAAAATGACAAGCTACCTTTAACTTTCCTTTTATTGCTTACTTGATTAGTTATTTCAATATCTCATCTTTCTGCAAAATGAAGCCCAAGTGACTTAATAAATGAAGAGGATCGGTATGGAGCTATTTCTAAAAGATTTGTGAATGAGTAGTAAAGAGCAGCTTTTTAAAGTCTCTTTGCACCGTACTGCACTTCTTCCTTTGAAGCAGAACAGCAGAGACTGTAAAAAAGAGCAAAGTCGGTGCACAAAACATGTGAGGTTGTTTTAAGGAACCCGAGAAGGCAAATGCACTAAACAACTGTTGATTTGTGTTCAATTTTCGAATTGGCAAACTTGTCCTGACATGTTTTCATGTTCTCATTACAGCTACATTCAAATAGCTGAACATTACAGTTAAAACATGCAGCAGCACTTACCTTACCGCCTTGAAGCTGCTTTCCTTAATTCCCAGAGCAGATGCAATAAGGGACTGTATCAACCAATATATGCTGTAAACAGTGTCAGGAGGTAAAAGTCTGCCAGATCCTCTGTGTTACAAGAGGGGAAGAAAAAAAAAAAAAAAAAAGCCCTAGTCACGCTGTGCTCTGAAGCTGCTATGTCATCATAGTGATCTTGTGGTGTGGCGTGTACAAAAATGCAGCTCTGTAATGAAGTGCAGGTGGATACCATATTTTGTACAAGGACAACCCATCTACTGTTCCTTTGGGATGAGGAAAATGATCAGTGTTTCGCAGACCTGAGAAAGTTCAGACCACTAGCCATAGCCTTACACAAGGAATTTTTGTATTTCAGAGGGAAAACATGTTATATTATAAAACAAATCACAAACAGACTTTAGTTTCCCAACTTATTCTACGCAGCTAGACATGAGCTAACAAATAGTACTCAGACCTCAATGCTGCTCTGCTTTTCGAGCCAAGTGACTCATTCTTTTTTTTTTTTTAACTACCTTATGTCCACAATAGAATATTCTTAATAAATATGTTAGCTTAATTATCGTAACCAAAGATGCAAGATTATATCTGAATTATAACCTTTAACTGGATTCAAAGTTTCTTCCACAACACATAGGAATTTGCTTGGTCTGGAGATTTTCATTGGTGGTTGAGTGCATGTATGTTTAGTAAAAACACAGCCCAGGAATAGTTTTTCAGCAGTAACTGTAAGCTCACTTTAAGTATTTGTTCATTTTTGCTCTTACAGTTTTCTCTTACTTTTCAGAATCTGGAACTACTCAGCTTTACGTTGTCTGTTTCTTGTTCCATGGATGTCGTTCAAGAATGCATCTTACAGCTTGGATGAGAATGCTGTTTTAGCTGAGCTAAAACTCATGCACTAAAAGAGTAACTGCTTAAAATGGATCTTTATGTTTCTGCAAGAATCTTATCTCTGATGGCAGATGCCTCCCTTTTTTATGGGACAGGAGCTCGCTCTCTCTCTCTTCCAGCTCTGGGTGGGGATAAGTGTGAAATGCACATATGGAAAGTATACACAAGACATTTTAAAGTGGTTTCTGTATTTAACTGTAATCATTGCTGATAAAAGAGCCTAGCACAGATTTTTTTTTTTTTTTTCTGATATCAATTAATTGGAGCAAATGGCATTTTAATGACTTTTGCTAATTCCTTGCTAAATTTAGTCTTGATTTAATTGGCAAATCCATGCAGGGAACTAAATTGTCTCTCTATATGAAAAGTCATGAGTAGGTTGACTGGAAGAGAAAGGAGTTGAGCAAGTTCCAGCAGAAGAGGAGCCTGGATGTTGGCTTCACCTCCAAGTCCTCCAGCTGAGGCCTCTAGGCCTCCTGGCCAGTGAAGGTCGCTGTGACCAGGGAAGAACCTGATGTGATTCCCTGCTCTCCACCAAGAACGAGCTGCAGGATTATAGATCTCTGTGCTGCAGCTCCTGTGCTGCCTGTCATATCAGTTTGCTCAAGATGAACAGCCAAGCTTCATTCTTTGGAGGTTCTGACATCATTCCCTGTGGGAGAACTGTCTACATGTTGGGAAACAGCTGGTGGCAGACCATAATTACCATTTGAATGATGTAAAATAGCTCAAGGGTTAGGTGAACGTGAAAACTTTTCCATTTAAAGCAGTTTACCACAGTGAATTAAGATAAGGAGGTGCAGAAGTGTGCATGGGTTTGGGAACTAGAAATATGAAAGAGGACAAAGCTCTTGTTGTGCAGCACGGGGACAAATAGAGACCAGATGGAGTTTCTCCTTGCAATATGATGCTTATCTGAAAATTACATCATTAGTTTCAGCTGACCAAGGAAAACTTAAACTGTAGCCTTAACTGCAGATGGGATAGCAGACAGAAGCGTTCAGCATATCATCCAGCTGCAAGAAGAGGATACAGAGCATGCATATGTTCCATAACCAATAGAAAAACATTATTGAATAAACGTGATGATATTTTTCAATCAACACATGGTAAAAAATACTAGTCATATAAATTTCAGCTGAGAATTTTTCATTCATATAGTTTCCTTCTTGATGGCTGTTTTAAATTAGCTATATAAATTGCATAGTGAAGATGAAGAACTGCCCGCCTTTGGTGGGTAAGATAGAGCATAGTAGATTTTCCTTTTAAAAATATTTCTTGTCTTCTCTCTGCTCTTTGTTTTAAAATACTGTTCTTTCAACATCCTTTTATATGTTTTCCTTACCGTTCTCTACTGACCCGTGAAACACTTGCATTTTAAGCCTATGTTGGGGGAAGCAGGTCTAAAGCCCAGTTAATAGAGCAATGGTTTCATTTTCAGAAGAGTCTTTTCTGGCCCTATGCTCCTTAACAATCCTTAAAAACCATGAGAGAAAGACCATGGGAACATAATCTGGCTAATTTCATGAAATATATTGTGTAAGTTCCCGTAGGAATTCAAAATCAATTATGAATATATTTCATGCGTGACAGAGTCAGAACATCTTTTCTTAAGGTAGTATAGAAATTTCACCTTTACAGCAACTGTACTCTTAATTACGCCATCTCAGTTTGTTCTTCCTCTATAGTTTCCTATTTAGTAGTTTTTCATTAAGGGGAAATATGATCAAAAGACTATTTCTCTTCTAGTTCTCTTTAGCTTGTGATGTGTCAATAGAAATACTCCTTTTTATTCTTCAAGACTCTTTTCCTCTTATACTCTGTTTTCGTTACTGGAGATGACCAAGTATTTGGATGAGGTAACTGCAAGGATGTCACTTCACTATAAGTGAGATTTAGCTTTCAAACACTGTGAGTCACAATGCCACTGTTTTCCTGTCCATTCATCAGTAATACCTCTTATGACTTTTTTTTTCTCCTGTGGAACTATCTTCTATATAAGTTCTACAAACTTCTGAATGAATAGAAACTCCTAATCTGCTTTTAATCCTTTATTTCTCAAAAGATTCAGATTGCTAAAACTTAACAATAACTACCTAAGCCGGGCACTTCCTTTTAGTCTTAAACCTATAAGCAAATGTGGTATAAAGAGACGTATGTTATCATTACTTAATTATGACTCTATTTCCTAAGTAGCTATTCAGAAACTAGTGTCATCTCCTTAAGAGCCTAAAAAGATTTGATCACCCCAAATTGAAAGTGGGATTTCTGGGACATAGAAGCATACAGCCCTTGAAAAAAGCCTTGTGAAACTTTTCACATTGACATATAAAATGAAATATGAACTTTTTTACTGTTCACATATAATTAGATGTGTTCAACTTTTAACACTCTCCAGATGAAACAAAGAATAGTTCATTTTAATTGCTTGGTTACTTTTACTGTAGCAGAGGTGAAGAAATCTCCATTGAAGGGGAAAGCTTTGCCATGGACACCTTGATACAAGCTGTTTACTTATAAGTGGTGTGGTATTTGTCATAAATTATTGCAAACATGTGATGTTTTCCATACCTATAAAGGATATATAGCCTATTAGTCTATATAAAGCGAATAAACAAAAATATGATTTTTGGCTCAAAACTCCAGCAATAATTAGTTAAATGTTTTCACGAAGTCCTGCAGCATTTTGAAAATATTACTTAGAGCTGACTCATATCAAATTAGTTCCACTAAAAACAACCCAGATCCAGAATCTGAGTGCTGTAGGTGCTTATTATTTCAACTGAAAGCTTCCATTCCTCTAAATTGAAATTTTATTTGTTCAGCCTCTACACTGTACTTACATGTTAAATGGAAATTGTTAGAGCACATACTATAAGCATTACAAAGTTTGTGGTGATCCAAATCTTTTTTCCTTTCTCCTAAAAAGGAAATAACAGCTTTGGAAATTTACAAAAATGGTAACAGTGGTACGACCTATTAGCAGACCGCAAAGGAGTGATCTTTGTTTTTGAGGTCTTGAAAAATTACTCACTGTTTTGATTCAAACTGGACAATTTCTCTATTCCAGTACTGTTAACCTCCTCTTCATTGCTTGTCAGCTTGTTTTTGTAGTAGTCTGGATTGGAATTGATTCAAATTGCTTAAGAGTCAATAGCAAAATCCCTTGGAGTTCAGATCTCTAGCAGAACCCTTGTATCTTAAAAAATGTACTGATGAAGGCAAGCTGCTCTTTTTAAAGAGTTTCCTTTATGCTATTGATGAATCTATGGGAAAGCCATGGTTACATGTAAAAGCTATAGCAGCAGCTGTGTATCTTAAACAACATAGATAAAATATGGGGAAAGAGTAATGGCTAAAGTGAGCTAGCTCACCATCTATGGTTGCCTAACCTAATGCTATAGACCATCCTTGTAAATCATTGTCTGCTCAACATCTTCCTCCAATCTAAGCATTAGCAATGTCACTACAGTTCAAGGCCAAAATGTTGCATGAACTACTCTGACTGGCTTTGTATCACAAACCATTAAACTTCACACTGTTGCTGCTGAATTGAGTCTGGCAAAAAGTCTTTGCTTCTAGAAGACATGCTGTTGTGATCTAAGACACTACAAGTTTAGGAGTGTGCTTGCAAAGGTCTATCACCTGTGAAAGAGTTTGAATACAACTGGCAACCCTTGGTTCTTTTTACCCTTTTTCCTAATAGATGAAAGAAGCCAACAGGGGTGCCTCCACTAAAATCTTCTTATATTGACATGACTCATTGACATGAGTCATCTCTCAATCTTCCATTAGTTCATTTAAATTAAAATAAATTAAAATAGTAAAATGGAAGGCAAAAACCGGTCTAAGCTCTCCAGCTATCCAGCTTAACTAAGTGGTCCATTAATATAGCCATTTTGCTATGGCTATATGTATCATTATTTTATACAAAATGAAAACACTTTCCATCCCTCATGGTTCTTTGCTACTCAGCCAAGATTCACACAAGCATTTTTGTGAAAGATTGTCTTCCAATGTCATCTCTGAGTATCTTTCAGTTAAGATTTTGCTACTTTCAGAATTACAGCTTTCAAATCTGTAGAGTGGGAGTCATCAGTTTTATCTACCCTGGATGGTCCAAGATCATCATTTGCAAGCTGGAGACCTGGGTTCTGGGTATCGTGCAGCACCTACCCCTTTCTCTCCTTGTGCAAGCTGCTGAATTCAATTCTTCTCCTTTTCCCCCAGACAGACAAGGGAGGACTCGTGCTTTGATTCCCCAAGAGATGACTGTGCTGTTCTATCTCACTCAAATGTGGATCCATTGTGCTGCCATGAGATGTGGAACACGGTAACTCTGCAGTGCTCTTCTCTTGCCTACATTCACCTTTCTCTCTCCCTTCCAGGACAGCTATTCCACAAGCTATCCATGATGCCACCATTACAGGAGGCTTCACATTGTCTCCCAGTGAGTTCCTACAATCTGCAATTTTTCCACTTATTAAGAAAAAAAAAAACCAAAAACCCCACCATACTCATATGGTAAAAGTACATCAATATTCTGCTCTCTAAATGCAGAGAACAATAATGGTTGCATTTTTTTACATTTTTATTTGTTGTTGTGTCTACTTAGTTGTGGTCCTATAACATTTTACTATCTGTTTTGCTCATAAATGTCAGCTTCCTCAGACTGTTTTCAGCTGCACTGCCTATGGATCTATGCCTATGATATCTTCAGTGCTACTCAGATTCATTTCTGACGTCACTGGTAATACGAATAGAGACAATATTTTATATGTTGCATTATCTCCTATTCTCCATTTGCCTAATATATTTCTATTTTCTTTCATTTTTAATTGCATTTCATTTTTCTACGGAAATATATAAGGTTATGATCAAAATTGACCTTTTTTGGTAGCAAAATCAGGGGAGGAAAGGCATTTGAGGGCAATCTTGTAAATTCTTTTTAAGTATAGATATTCTTATTTTTCTTCTAATTTTTTCCTCCCAGACGAATTTGGTCATCGTTTTCCTGTTTGGGGATATTCACTTCTGAACTGCTGGCTGGAAATATACTCCTGCCTGTATTGAATGGTCAGCTTTGACAACCACTAGATTCCACTACAATGATTAACTTGTCTTTACTCATCATAAAGAGGTCCAGAATGATTTTACCCTATGCTGAATGCAATACCTTTTGTGTTAGGAATTGTGCAGTGTTGAGAAACAATATTAACACTTTTTTGCTAGTAATATTTCACAGTATATATTTTCCATTAAAAGTTTTTTTTTTTTTAACATTATATTACTTTATTTTGTCTCAGCTTAAGACTACCTTCAGCTTCCTTTTTATAAATTTTATCAAATGCTGTATCATATACTCTTGCTCCTGTGGGACAGCAAATACAGATGTCTACCTCTGTGTTCAAGCATTCTTTATAGTCAAAGGAGATCTAGTAAACAGAATTATGGAGCCTAGGGGGTGATTCATCTCAATTTAACAGGACACCAGGACATTTACACTGGGCCTTCAATCAGTTAGACATACAAGCATAGCATCTACTGTGTTTCTTTAATTTGTGTGCCCTCTTTGCATCCTATCCTCACTCTGGAGTTACTGGGGATTATTAAATTACACCAGAACCAAATAATACTGTTTCCCAAAAAATTTTAAACTGTAAATGTTTTCCTAGCAGGTGAAGGTAAATGTAATTCAAGATCTAAGTGCTGAGAGATTAAAATTATATAAAATCTATTTTTATGATTAATTTCTGAGGACTTTCCAGTCATGATATTCAGACTTCTGGTTACCACCGCTCAGATTTTGTAGAAAACAGAGATCTCACATTTGAGAGAGGGTTTAGTAGGGACCCTAAAGACTTGTTTAAGTTTTCCTATGGCATTTGGCTGTTAAAAGTGCCCTACTGTGGCCAGTATGTTTGGAGTGTATGTATATGTATTCCAGCATGGATGCTGGCTGTCTCTGTAGGAAAAAAAAAAAAAATATATATACATATATTTTATTTGTGTCATGTCCTTCAGGAGGTCTCAGATATCTAATGACCACTCTAATGATTTATATATCTAAGTGCAAGCAGATGAATTGAAACCTATTTATACTAAAAGTTGTTCACCCAACATATCTACCTGTTTCACGATCTCTGATGTGAGATACTACAGTATATGGAGCTTGAATTTGCTTTCTAAATTATTTCTTGAAATTTCTATTTGAGGTAAGGCATGTATTCGCTATATTCAGAAAAATTATTTGATTTATTTGGTCATGGACGCTTCAACAGAAATACCAATGGTCCTTCATTACATAGCTACTGAAGATCATTATATAGGTATTGAACTTAGCCCTACTGAATCATCTCTCACTCTACTCCTGCTTCATTATGTCATGCATGCATGATCCTCCAGTCATGCATGATAGGCCTCATTCGTCCAAAGATCATCTAGTGAAGTTTTATCCATTGGTTATTTATTGGTCAATCTTTATATATTTATGTTACATTAGCACATTGTGTGTGTTGTACATATATATATATTTATGTATATACTATTAGTGTGTGAAATACTGCATTCCTGATTAACCTGGGTTTCTAAAAATTTCTAGGAAAAAAGATGAAAGTCAGTCTAGATTATCTTAAATATATCTCTCAATAAATATATTATCATTTAATTGAATTAGCCCTTTCCTAGTTCACATTCTTATATGTTATCATATTAATAATAACAGGTAAAAAGAATATGTATTATATACCTTAAATTCTTTAAATGAAAATGCACAAAATGTCACCGTAATACTAAATGGTTGCTTTAATATTTGTGAGAAGAACTGAAGAAGAAAGGAAAGGATAATGCAGTATTTTCAAGAAGATTAGAAAATTCACACTAGAGTTCAAAAGATTGGTAAGCGCTTCAGTGGGCATCATTTAATGAAAATAACAAAAGATGGTCTTACATATAGGTGATCATGTATACTGTTGCTTACAAGAGATTTCTCATAATTTGTGGTGAAATAAGAGGTAAACCTTTTAATTCCTTTCTTGAAGTCATAACCTAAGACTATAAATAGGTACGATAATATTCTCACTCTTTGTAAACTGTCAGAGCTGTATTTGCTCCAGAAAATCTCTGCAAAGTTATTTTAGAGGAATATTTAGCCCTGAGTCTGCAAAGAAATGTCACAGAGATGGTGCCAAGCAAAATGACATGTACAAGTCTGGAGGCAAATAGTCATAACCATTCCTCCCAAAGTATTTTCCATTTATTTACTGTGTCTGAAAAAAATGTGATAAAAATGCCAAAGTAGGTGACAACAATTTAGAAGACAGATTTCTGCCTCCTTGCTTTCTTCACCTGAGTCCTTGGTGGATTGTTTCCTCTGGTTTTGGTCACACAAAGATTTCATATATACTTATATAAATTATAAACAGTAGAAAGGATAGAAACAACTTAAGAGAGATTCTCAGGTTTGCAGTATATGGACTTTTTTTTTTCTTTATATGAGTGTTCTTGAAGTCTAGTTTCCTCTCCTTCAACCCGTGTAGGGACAAGCTGGACCAGCATTCCTTCACCCTGATGGATGAGAATACACCAGTTTATAAATATCCATCATCTCCCTTAGATTTTAGAGATCTGTGTACTGAATGGGAGTTTTTTATTTGCCTGTGTTTTTAAGATTTCAGGAAACACTTGATGGATGTATGATGATAACCATGTGTTAACATTTATGTTTGTATGTCTATGTGTCTGTGTGCTAACTGATCAATTGATTTGACCTAAAACTGGAATGAACTGATGTTTTGTTAACCACACAGTAATCTCTTTCAAGCCTTCTGTTTGGTCAGATCAGGACTCTATATTGCCAGTTGCTGCTCAGACTTAGGAAAACAAAGACATCAATTTTTTCAAGAAGGGCTGAAAATGATGTATTACAACAGTTTGAATGAAAAGAAAAAAAGAAAAGAAGGAAAATATTCAGATTAGCAGATAGCAATGTCGATATTTGGAAAGATCTATGCAAAATATTTACACTATCAAGTTTAAAATGATTGCATATAAACAAGTGGATGACATGCCTCCCTTTTGACTCCATGTACACTAGACAGCAGCCAGGCACTAGAATTTGATTGCTTATATTTTTAATTTGCTAGAATCAGTTCTTGTATGATCTTAGCCTAATCTGAGCCATTCCTAGGCATGATTTGGTATTTACTATTTTCATAGACAGTTTAAAGAAAGATGGTGGTGAGGAGAGGGAGAGAACAGGCTAGTTTTGTAGCAGAGATGTGGATAGATCATGTTAGATGGTTCTGAGCTGGAAAATGGCACTGTTTCTTTTAGTAGTGCAGATGCTCTGGAATATGACACAGAGCATCAAAAAAAAGGAGAGGGAGGAGGAGGGGGAGGAGATTCAAATCCTAAGGTCTCTAGACTTGAAGTAATCCACAGCTTGATTTTTATCAGATTATAATATCATCAGTTTCTTAAAATTCTTTATTTTTTAATATGTGTATGCCTGTGTCATTCTCACTTTAAATAAAAATGTTGATGAATATCCCTAAATTGTCTTTAATTTGTAGAAGAGAAAAAGATAATGTTCCAAGAATATGGTATGATTCCAAGTTTTAGCATAGTAATAATTTTTAAATGGAAAAGCCAGTTTCTCATAGAAATGCTGACACAAGTTTAGCTACAGCAGTACCATTGAATAAGACTGTAATTTAAGTCATGTTGATATTCCATAATAATATCACTAAAGCAAAATCAGTTGTCAGTTTCTGTATAGCAAAATTCATTCCTTCTGCACCTATGTCATAAAAGCAGACTGACACCTTTTTTTTAGAGCCAAGTCTCATATATTTATAATAGCTTTGCTGGTGGATGAAAGGCTTTTAAACTGCTTGTTAGCAGTTAAATCTTTGCATTTACCATACAACTTTCAGCACAGGAATAACTGAATATTATGAGGGTTTTTCTGAGGGTTTTTCACAGAAATTATAAAGAATGAGCAAAGCCGGTATCAAGCTTGTGGAAACCTGAATCCTCATGTCCTTTACTTCCAGATACATCAGAGAAGATGGATGTTTCTCAGATCACTAACTTTTCTAGGTTCTTTACGCTTGGAAATAAGCAGATGATGGCAGGTGATGTTTTGACTCAGGGCATGGTGGAGGGAAGAAGATTCTTGCCTTACCAATGAGTACAACACCCTTATCCTCTTGAAGGACCTCAATTATGTCTGGTCCCACATTTACATCCCAAAACATTTTTAGAAGAGGTATATGTTTCCAGAGACTTGGAAAACAGGATTAAAGTCCCTAAGTCATTGAGGTGTTACTGGAAATTTTACTGTGTGCTAGTCAGCCAAATAAAAGTCACTTTGTCTATGTCTAAACCCCCTCCTAAGGTATGAGCTGAGCTTGTCCTCAGGAGAACACCCCTTATCTAGAGCCTCTATGTGCAGTCTCTCTACATTGATCAAGCAACTTCACTTAAACCCCACTCCCAGCCTGAGATGTGCAGAAATATGCTTGGTTTTGCATCTTGCTGGCACACGCGAGGCTTTACTTGTTGGCTTGACTCTGAGCTTGTCCTTGAACCTGCCTCCTCCATATGGACCTGTCACTGAACTGTCAATCAGTTCTGTTCATACACAACCTGATATGAGCATGGTTGTGTCCTACCATGTGTGCTGTCCTAGAGGACTTCCATACCAGCCCCAGAGTTGTCTGTGAGGCAGCAGAGTGACTAGAGAGCAAGCAAGACACAATGTGCTATGGTTACAGCTATCAAAGTCACTCCATGTGGTAGATAAAGCCCCCCTTGTCACATCTACTTCCCATCTAATCTTTGTGCTTCATCATCAATAAATTAGTTTACAGAGTTCTAGTTATTTTTCTGCTCTCTCACTTGAACTAGGAGGGAGAAGAGAGGACTAAGTATACATCCCCATCCTCCTCCTCTGTACCTTAGGTTTTGGTGACATGGGACCTTTGGTAAAATGAGTCTTCTCTGTTTTCATACTCTTTTTTACTTTTTTCATGTTTTAGCTCTGCAGAGTAATCTAAAGTCATCATGCAATTGTGTTTTTCCATTGTGCAAGTACAATCTGACTATTTAAACTGTGAGGAAAACAACAATCCTGTGAGTCAGAACTCTGACAATGAAATTCAAAGGAAATGCCACCATTTAGCTGTAATTCTTTCTTTTGACAGCACCAAGGAGCACACATGCCTGTTTCTTCCGTAACTTCTCTAACAATCCAGTTGACTATGTCTCTATTCAACAAGAATTTGCAGGGTCCTGAGTATCTCCCTGTAACCTTTACATACTACTGCTCCTACTAGATATTTAAAATGTTTGGCATGACTTTAAAGAACTTGGTGCTGGAAATAAGCCGTAAGGGAAAGATGAGGGAAAAAAATGTGCCCCAGAGGATAATATTTTTGTTTAATTTTGGTGATGGCAGTATGAAATATTAAATTGCCTGAGGTCTGGGATATTTAAAATGCTTTCCATTAGCCAGAATTTCAAAGACACTGCTTTGTTTCAAGACTTCATTGCAACATGGCAACATTTTCCACTCTTTGAACACTTTCAAAATGTCGGTGTGTGGAGAGGCACTGGCCTATTTCATCTCAATTATTAATTTGAGAATGATAATTGAACTTGCCAAACTTGCATTTTGTAAAAAACAGTATCAAAAGCCTTAATTTCCCTCAATACATATTTCAGTGTATCAGTTGAAAATGAATAAAAGGTATAAATATGACATATAATAAATGATGTAACTTTGTGCTGTTGAATCAACTCAAAAATATGGAAAAAGGAGCACTAAAGTTTTCTTTCATTTCATGCTACATATGAAAATAAAAAGTTTACTAGATTTTAAGCATTTAGACAGAGAAGTACACAGCTGTTACTATTCATCCTTCTAAGTGGTAGGGAAGATGAAAAGTACCAATTCAAAAGTGCATTTGTGCAACCAAACAATATCCTACCTTTTATCACCAGAAATAATCGTTTGTCTGCATGAGTCTTCTGTTCTTCAGGACTTGAGCCACAGGCAGTAACTGAGACAATGCTTTGGATCAGGTTGTTCTGGATGGCAGTTTCTTTATTTGCTTGTTTAAAAAATGCTTTTCATATTTAAACAATGGGCAGCATCCATTGTTTGTTTTCCTTTCAAATTTGAATGCAACTCTGTAGCTTTCAGCTCATTTAACTCAAGTCATTGGAATTATTCATGTGCTTTGATGGCTGTAGACTCAAGGCCTACAGTGTATTTTTGCTAAAATGTCACCACTTGCAGAACTGTATTGCTTGCTGCACCCCTGAGTGTAGAGTCAAAGGTCTGAATATGTTTACTTTGTTCACTCAGCAAATTCTCCAGTTACAGGATTAGCTCATTTCTTAATTTTATTCTTTTATAGCATGTTAAAATCTGAAAGACATTGTAAGTACATATGAAAAAGTGGTAATGCCACTTTTCATAGTTTTGCCCTATTTTCTTTTTTCAACACATGGATTCCATGCTAGCTTAGGTAGTGCTGAAAGAGCATTAAAACTGCTCTGCTAGATATTCTGAATTAAGACACCAAGGCAGAGGTGATCTCCCAAGCCTTCAAGGGTCATGATGTACATGGTGAGCAAGAGGACAGCCTGACAAAAGAGGATTTCCAAGAAATCCATGACACATCTTTGATGTCTCTAAGAGAGGAAAGTGTGGTCCTTAATATGAAGGGAAGCAGCTCCCAAGCATCTAGCCTGACATACATACCAGCACTTAAACTATGTGAAGAGTCCTGAACTACTGGAGCCACCACAGGAGAGGAGACAACAGGCTATTTGTGTCGCTTTAAATGTTGTGAAGTTGTTGAGTTGGGGTGCTTGTGTTGTGTTTAATGCAAATACTGTTTTCCTTTTTTTTTTTTTGCCACTTTTCTGGGAATGCACAAATCTTAATCTATTGAAGCTCTGGAGGAAAGGGATCCACTGCTTACTCACTATTAGGGTGATGCTTTATGCTAAAATTTATCAGGTAATTTTTTTTTCCACAACATAACTCCCTAATTTCTCTTTCTTATTATTGAATTATTTCTTAGTAAATTAGAGCCAAAAAACCACTTTGTTCTCATTAAAAAAAAAAAAAAAAAAAAGTGAGAAAAAAAGAAAATCTCATTATGGAATAGCTTGGTGATGACTGCAGAAAATATGGTCATTTCTTAAACAAAGTGACAGAGATCTCAGTAAATTCTTGCAGTATAACTGAGTTTAATACATTTTGTACACTGAGAGAATGTGCAAAGACCATCCACATGCACTGCACAAATAAATATTTGTGGTTGCATGAAATGAGGTTTGAGTTCACTGTGATTCAAAAAATCACTCTGATTATAAAGAAAAAAAAAGCAAAAAAGAAGAGATTAACTATGTGAATTCATGTAGCTTCTTTTCATAAATCTCATGAACTTTTTTTCATTCAATGGTTTCACCATTAACGAATAGTAACTTTGTTACTCTGCCTCAGTGACACTAGATGGCACTTCAGTGTAGTGGTGGGATCAGAAACTCTTTTGTAATCCGTTCCAGCTTGCGCAGATACATGAAACAAATGCTGTTCTCAGATAGAAACGTGGTTCTTTATCTTTCTGCTAATGTGTATATACAAACATGAATTTAGTAATGCTATACGTTTTTATAAAGTAGCAAATATGAATGCAAAGAGATTTTAACATCATGGTTCACCGGTAGGTCAGAAAAAGGCGGATCTATAGGCCTGGAAACCAGAGTAAAATAGTCTGTGTAGTATCTGGATTTAAGTCTGGTGAACTAAGAGGTGATCTTTTCCTGAGAATCAAGCCAGAATGATGATGTTTATACAAGGGCAATCAAGTTGACAATCTCTGTGCATGACCTGGTGCACTTCAAGCAAAACCAGCCACCTCCCTTCCGGCCTTTGAAGCCAAGAATATATGAATGGTCTAATTTATTTGGAGCTTTCGTAGACAATTTTTAAAACATAGTGTTCTTCAAGAATACTTGGCGTTCTAAACAAAGACTCTGTACTTACTTTGGAAAAGCCTGAATCTGAGAGGTTTCATTAATGAAAAAAGAAAAAAAAAAAAAGTGAAAAGGAAGGACACTACAAAAGCAAAATATGAAATTTACAAACTAAACTAGGCATTGTAAAGGTTAAAAAGTGTTACTAATTTAAGATATCATTTTCATTTCCCAGCTTAGTCAATTCGGTGAGAGAACAGAAAGAGGCTATTTTCTTTAGAAAAAACTTCTTAAAGCAATTTGAATTGACACTGTAATAAAGTTTATGTATGGAGGAAAAATTATACATTAAGATATCACAAAATAGCACAAAAAGTGGGCCTTAATTCTGCAAAGCTCTTTAAACAGGAGAAACTTAAGTCCAGACTTGAACTATTGCTAAGGAAGGTGATGAATCAGACATTGCTAACTAAAGATGGGAGAATTTGCCTCTTGGACATTCTAACAGTTTTGACTCTAATTTTATTACTCTAACTTTCTTGTCACACAAAGGATGAAATTTAAATGCTCATAATAAGTAAGCCTGTCTTTGAAAGCAAATATCACCTATTATTTTAGTGTGGATTTTTAATGGTAACTTTTTATTTGGTGAAAGATATAAGAAGCTTTGAAAGTCAGTTAAATTCTCCTGAAGCTCCAAGGGATGAGGATCTGTTGCTTTTTCTTTTTCTTCTCACATATCTTGTTTCAACTGGCTTGAATTTGCAAATCGTATGAATATGCCAAGAGATGGTCACACTCTCTGCCTTTAGTGACTCCTCATTGACCCAGGGTTGCAGGAAGGACAGAGATGCCATAGGCTGCCTCACAGAGACAAGGATTTTATTCTTTTATGAGTTTGATTCAAATCCTGTAGGTTATTTTATAGTTGTTCATACTTTTCATACTTTATGGCGGAATTAGGGAACTGTTTAGGCCCTGTTGGGCCTAAAGGTTTCCTACTTTAGCCCTCTTCCTTATTCCTTTCTGCCCAAATATTTACAGCTTTTTTGTGTTTTGTTCTTTTTTTTTCATTGTTTTTCTTTAAGTAGAAGCACCATCTGTTCTGTATTTATATAAAAAGAAGTTTTAGAAGTATTGGACTTTCAACTGCTTTGAAGTCTTTGCAGATGCTGTGTCTGAAATACTCTGTGCATGGGTTGGCCTGACTTAAGAGAGGGTCCAATGAGTCAGACAGTGTCGTTATGACTTCACAGTGCATAGAAAACTGAGAGTGAATTTACACTTTTATCATGAATTTGCTCTGGTCTCATGTTCTAGGATTTCTTTATTCAAATTTATTGTACAACCTGGGAAGCAGGAAAGTCCCAGCATGTTTGCAGTCCTTACTTGTTAACAATGTTATTTTATGAGGAATAGGTTGTGTTTTAACACAAAGGGCAGGAGTGCTTGGTATACCATGGTTATGACATAGCCAGAGAAAGACAAGGCTAGGACATTTACTTCTGTACTTAATGTTCATTCTGGTTTGAAAAAAAAAAAAAACAAAACAAAAAAAAAACCCTTTTTTTTTGCAGAGATTCTAAATCCATGGAGGGTTTGTACATATATTTATATGGATTTTTTTGTACTAATTCATTTTTATTATTTGCTAGATAAATCTCTTCTTATATAATTTGCATCTGTTAATTTGAACTATATGCATATAGACTATGTGGAGCCTTTCTGGCTAAGAAAATGCCTCTGTCCTCTACCGAGTGCAGCTCATAGCTTTCTGCATGACATCTCATCTTGAATAATATCAGATATCCAACCAAGATGGAAAGGAAAAAAAATTCTGAGGATTTTGGGTTTGTGTCTACTTTTTCTCTCCAGTGACAAAAGGATATCAGGCACTGCTAGTTTTATTTAAGAATAACACCCTCAATATGAGAAAACCAGAAGAAAAAACAGATGTAAATAGGGAGAATTCATTGATGACATGTAAAAAAGACATCAAACAAGGATGCAATGGCACTCATTTTCTATTGCATGGTTATATAGTGATTTCCTATCACTTCCAACTATTTATGGCCTAAAAAGATGAAAACTGTGAAGAAAATATATTTCTTTATTAAAGGAAATCTGTGATTGCTAATATGGAGACATTATTTTTCTCTTTTTTTTTTTTTTTCAAGGGAAGAGAACTTTCACATAACTTGGTTTTATTTTAGACATTTCTATGCCAAATATATTCATGTTTTTCTGGACTTAATCATAATTAAAGTTCTGACACACTATATGATGCTATTAAAACAGAAAATAAAGACAAACACTGGAGTTTGCCTGTATTACAGTATTCTTTAATATAAATGACATACAAGTTTTACAAATTAGAGAGATTGACTTTGGAGAATTAAGAGGCTGCAGAAGACTATTTTAATGAGACATTTGGTCTGAGCATATATTTAACTTTCTAGGTTGGCAGTAGAAATATGCAGCCTACCTTTTTTGCGCTTGCTACCCACTAGTATGGGTTGAAGAACCCCAATTTGCAGAGGGCTTTCAAATCATGCTGAGAAGATACCTCTATGAATGATGTCCAAGCAACTTTCAGCCAGGCCTGGTAGTTATTTCACCTCATATTTCACTATAGCTATGCTTTGGCTTATGGTCTAAATCCCACAAATTCTTCAGATGGGGAACCTGAACGTCTCTACTTGGCAATTAGAAACATAGTTTAAATATCGAGCACAGTAAGGAATACAGACCAATGTACATTGCAGAGCAAGTGAGTGATGAATTGCTGTTATTTTTGGTTTAGATATACACACGGACTGGTACTGATGGCTAAACCCTAATACCTTACTCTGCAATGTAGTCTCACTGAAATTAGTGAAACTGCCCTTGTGACTAAGGTGAGAGGGATTTGGACTAGCAAAATGTAGTTAGTGAGATCCAGACATAGATTAAATGTTTTGCACTGCAAACTATTCTTTATTTTGTTCAACAGGATTATGTTAGCCTAATTCTGAACAGCATTGCTCAAGAAGAATGGCAAACTTAAAAGAAGCATGTGTACAATATGAATTTATTTTATTTTTCCCAAAATAATGACATTAGCAACAACTTTTATTTGCCTCTGCTAAATAGATACATTCAGAATTAGCTTAGTGTTATATTGGATATTTTAAAACCTCCAGGGCTTGAAGTAAGTTTAAAGGGGCTTACTCTCCCCAAGAATAAAAAATAGTTTGAGAGTAATCTTTTTTCCTCTACCATTTTTTTTTGTGTGTATGGCTATAAAAGTACCCTCAATTGCTATCTTTTCCTTTTTTTTTTTCTCATATATATCATAGCTTGACAAATATTTACTCTGAATCTCATATACAGTGGAACCTGTAGCATTCAGCGAATTGATAAACACCACAGAAAGCATGCTGGAAAAAAAGGCTGAAATAAATCAGATTAAAGCACAGTTGGCAATTCTTTTTGGTGGTATGCTTGATCTTGTACATCTGTAATGATTTGTTTCTTTTACATCAATGGATCAGCTCCACTTTAAAATGAAGTTTCTGGTATTTGGCTTTAATTGTTAGCAAAAATTTTTAAACAGGCCTATTACAACCGGTACGTTAACTGAAATGCCACCGAACCCCGTCTTTAGGAATCTATTTGTAATTTCCAATCTGTACCGCAGAGCGTTCATGGATACACCGGAAAGCAGAAGGCTGGATTTCCCAGTATTGCACAGGGTTGCTAAAAAGACTCACGCCAGAGTAGGTAGCCTTTTTGGTGTTGTAGCCAAGAGGGCAAAAGTCGTTGATACCGATCGAAGCAATTTTGTTGTTATGAAGATAGACTACCTGGAAGGTATAGAAGCGTTTAAGTGAACAACAGTGCTGTACAGTGTAAAGGGCATACATTATTTGACATCAGATAATTAGCAAGCATTGTACAATACCATGTAGAATAAAAACATATCAGTTTTCTCAAAAGTATGCTTTATTCTGCTTACTTTTTGAACTATGAAGATTATACCCAATTTGAAATACTTTCTAGAGAAAAAAAAATAGAGGAAAGTAGAAATTCTGCAAGGAAACTCAGTAATATCATTGATCATACTATATGATCATTCTGTAACCAAAACAAGAGTCACAGATGTGAAAATATTAATTTAGTGCTGTGATTCATAAGCATGTGCTATATACAAAGAATCTATTTGGTTTCTCTCAAACTCTAGTGCTGTCATTCTCATAAATGGGACTGTAGAGGACTCAGAGCTAAAACAATCACTAATAATGATTTAAATTAGCTAATGGATATTATGCTGCTCCAGATTCACCATTTTTGATGAATCTTTTCATGCTACATGCAAGTGTTGATTCCAAGAAGACCATATTTCCAGCTATTCAGTCACATACATAGACTTTAAAAATACTGCTGGTGTGAAACACATATGCCTTTCTTTGCCTCCCTTAACAGATTTGTGGGATACCAAGAATACTGGGCTCTGCAGTACAAGAGGGATGTGGAGCTGCTGAAGAGAGTCCAGCGCAGGCCTACAAAGATGATTAAGGGCCTGGAACATCTGCCCTATGAGCAAAGGCTGAGAGAGCTGGGCCTCTTCAGCCTGGAGAAGAGAAGGCTGAGAGGGGACCTGATCAATGTATATAAATATCTCAAGACAGGGAGTGAGGAGGATGGGGCTGGCCTCTTCTCAGTGGTGACCAGCAATAGGACTAGAGGGAATGGCCACAAACTTCTTAACAGTGAGGGTGACAGAGCACTGGAACAGGCTGCCCAGAGAGGTGGTGGAGTCTCCTTCTCTGGAGATCTTCAAAACCCGCCTGGACATCACCCTGTGCCACATGCTGTAGGTCACCCTGCGTGTGCGGGGCGGTTGGGCTAGATGACCTCTGGAGGTCCCGTCCAACCCTAGCCATTCTATGATTCTATGAAGGAGAAGGTTCTTGGAAAGGTTTTAAAATGCCAATGAGTAGAGCTAAAGCATTTACAAGAAATGTTCTTAGAAAAAATGTTTCCTGAGCAAAAAAGGAATAAAAATGCACAAATAATTTTATATTTGTTGTATGCCTACAGACACACACAGATACAAATGCATGCCTACACATGCATAGAGAGTGGAAGTGCTCTCGTTATTTTCAACTTTCCAATGCTTATTCAGTGGTTTATAAAACTTAGATCAACTTGCCTTTTACACAAATATTGTGTATATTTTTCAAAACTGAATAGCCAGAGAAATATCATTCAGAATCTTTCAAATATTGCCCTGCAAGGCAGTCTGACAAGCCTCACCTGGATATATTTATGCTCACCCAGCCCACCGGGTACTCTGGGAAGTTCGTTATTATTCAAATGAAGCTCTCTCAGATGAGGTACGTTGTTAAGAGAGCCATTTTCAACTGTAGAAATACTGTTGAAACTAAGACCCAATCTGAAAGACAAATCAAAACAAAACGATGTTAAACCAGATAATTATCTTTCACAAAGTGCTTGTCTATATTACTGTTATATTATGGACAAAGATGATTTGCAGAATTATTCATGGGATTATGCAAGTTTGACATCTGAGGCGAACTATCATAATTAACACGACATCATTCAATTTGTGCTCTTGGCAATTTATTCTTTCTTATTTCAGTGACTAGTGGTCACTGTAAGATAGAGCGTGTATCTCAAGAGGTACTAGGCTTTCTTTAAAAGCTAAATAAAATTTCATCCTTGGCAGTAGAAATAACTTTGTTTGTCCAACTACTTGATCCATGGTCACAGAACTGTTAATTTTAAATCTTCATCACAATCTTCTCAGATATCAATATGTTTGTAGACATTTTAAAGACTAAGAGCTAGAACTGAGTCATACATGACAATCAGCTCAGCAATACACGTGAAGGAAAATGTACATATTTCTCCTGGGTTCAAGTAATTTAATCAGAAAATTATTCTTCCTGCTTTAGACAAGAAGAATTATTCTTTCTGCTTTTTTTTTCTTTAAACACTCATGTTTAATTTCCAGGGAAAAAAATGCTCTGACATTTATTAATTAATAGTAAATAATACCAAAGCAAGTAAACAATTTGACAAAAGTAATCAGAATCTTGATGATATCATGACTTGCTATGGAGTAGTACTTTTAGAGAAAATCTGATTTACAATAATCTACCACTTGTAGTTTTCTGTGCCATTTTCAAAAGACATAATCTAGACTAGTATAACATCACTGAGCTAAAAACACCTGTTTGGTCTTTGTGACATAGATGTTTCCATAAATAATGTCACCCAAAAATGGAAGCACATTTTATGTATTTCCTTTAAAAAATAAGTGGGCAAAGAAATATCTTTGATAATTAGTATAATATAAAGCAAAGTCAAAATCCTACTTATTTAAACACTGAAATGTAGTTAAACAAGCAAAGGACAAATGAGAGCTTAATGAGATCTCCCACTGACATCAGTAGGGTTTTACTTCACTCAGAAATGCATTTTGCATTATCTCATATCCTGACTAAAAAATTGGTCATGGAAAACTTTTTATGACTCTCATTTAAAAGCTATTAGAACAAAATCCTTTTGAGTACAGTCCACCAAGAGTTAGCAAAGCTTAGGGGATTTGATCCTACATGCACAATTTGGGCTGGAGACACATTGAATTCCTACAAATGACTTGTGTCATCATATTGGGTGTTTTTAGAAAGATTGGAAATAAACATTTTGGCAGATGATTGCCTAAATTCTTGGTGGACACGTATGAGAAAATACATCCACTAGATATATTCATGTCTATAAGCAGATGTGACACACCTAAGGAGAAAAGCACGAGAAAAGCACATTTGGCTTTGATATTGGTCTGTTAAGATAAAAGTAATCACCTTTCACATCATAATCATGGGCAAGATCCAATTCTGGAATAGCTCATGCAAGGAAAACGTCTTTTAGGGAAAGAGAGAAAACTGGAAGAATCTGAATAAAAATGGACTTAACTCTCACAAGCAGAGCAAATATATGTATATAATTATGTTTAATTACATGTCATCTAAATGTGTTACAAGAGAACTCGAACTCTCAGTTACTTGGGGCTATGTTTACAAAAGAAATAAGGAAAGATTTGTGTGTAAACTAGATTAAAAGTGCTAGGAAGGAAAATGGTCTCCATCACTCTTCTTTTCCTTGTGGGAATGAGCAGAAAGGAAGGTGGAAAATCACTCCTGTGTATTTTATATAAATATTATGTGTATATAAAATATGCATATATTATATATAAAAATATATATGCACTTTATTATATGCACTTTAACAAGCTTCATGCAGCTGAACATCATCATTAGATAGGACTTGACACAACTTCTGCTGTATGTAGCTAGTTCCTTTAAGTAAAATTTAATAAACTTTAGTAGACTGTCAACTTTAGTTTTGTATAATACATTTACTCTCCTGGGGAGCTCCTTCTTCATTAAACCAGTACAGTCTTTTTTCAGTTTACATTCATTACCTTTTTTTCCACTGCAGCACTATGTGAAGACTTTTGAAGGAGTATGGTAATGAATATGGATATTTATATATGGGTAATTTGATGAGGAAAAAAGAAATATGACAGGTATAGCTGGTCTACTAGAAGTCAGGAATTCAAAAGTGAATAACTATTCTGCAGTTCTACACTGGCCTCTCACAAGAAGCAGTTTATAGTTGAAAACATCTTAGCACAGACAGTCAATAAACTGACCTGTTCCCCAAAGGCTACCTGTGCTCTGCTACTGTTGGTCAGTAGTATATATGCAACAATGTTGTAATGCCTTTGTTGTTTTCCAAGGATGGATGTGAAACAGCAGGAAAACTGAGTTATCCTCAGGACAGCTGACCTACCAACAATCCAGTAAATGGTATTCTTTATCTAAGTTATTAAGATCTGGTTTTGGTTTTGGAAGGTTTCTTTGTAATTTCTGTGCAGAATGTTATATTTCATACTAAGATGCTAATCTGTATTTGCAGAATTTTCCTTTATTCATGAAAATCCAGCAGCAGACTGCTTTTTAGCAAGGATAAATCTGTTTTGAAATACTTTACTGAAGTCTAGAATATTTTATAATTATATGTGTAGTAGTAATGTTTTTTGATCATATGTACGTGATAAGAGAAAACAAATCCTTACTTAGCCAAGTTGGTGAGTCCAGACAGACTGTCAGCATCAATTTTGCTGATTTTGTTACCATCAAGGTGTAGTTCCGTAAGAGATGGAGGAAGCCCTGAAAGATAAATTCATCAAATTACTTTGGTAATTTGTACTCTGGTACAACTGGATTTTTATATTTTTTTAGTGGTCTCGACTGGTGTTATACTGAAACTCTTTTACAGTAACAGAAGAATTTTCATGAATTAATGAACATTAAAATATTATCAATAAAGAGAGAGCAATTTTTTACTTTGTACATTGAAAATCATTGAACTGAAACAAAGCACTTTCACAATCAGGGAAATTTAAAAACAATTATTTTTCAAGTAGCATTTTTCTTGGAATGGAGTGAAATGAAACCTAGTTCTAAGGTCAGCATATAACTTGGTTCTTAAAAATGATAAATAATATCCTTCACTGATTTTTGTCTTCCTGATTATATAAATGGGACATATATAATAGTGTAAGAGAAAGACATTTTATTCAGATTATCCACATGCATGGCTCTACAAACATTTTGGTCCAATGCATTTGAAAAATAACACAAGCAGCAAATGACATTATAAAGCTGTGGGAAAACATTTTTAACCTTATCTTACATAAAGCATCCACTAGTCTGAAACTTTATCAAGACTAAATAATTTCATTGTCTGAAGTCTCTTAAAAAAACAGCCAAAACAGGAAACATGGGAAGAAAACATAACTAATATTAACTTTCAAATAGGTAAAACTATTTCAAAACAATCTCCTGTCTGAATTATGAATAAATTGACTATAATTTCCTCTAGGTCAGAAACATTTTGTATTCCTTTCCTTTTGAATAGGTTATACTGAAGTTATTTTTATTTTCTAGTAATTTAAAATGAAGTACTTCTTAAAAAAGCAAATGTTTTTGTTTTGTGCAGGAATGGTCTTTTGGCTCAAACCCACTACGTGGGTTTTTATGTGTACAATGTTGTTCAGGTTAGCGAAGGAGGGCTGGAGGGTAAAAACATTCTTTCACTTTATATTTCCGCTGTGATATAGAAACAGTACGACATAAAATGGCTTACCTTTGAAAATACACCTCTTGTGGAGCTTCTTAGAATGGAAAAATACAGTTTGCCAAACCAATAAAAGCCAATTGAAAAAAAATCTGTCTTCTACTAGCAGTCAAATTATGAGTACTTGAGGGACTGCTGCAAAAGGCTTTTAAGCTGCATCTTTATTTTTAAGTTAGTTAACTAGAAGTTACTGCATTTTACCTGGAGAAACCTAACAAATATTCATTGAAGTT
This sequence comes from Eudromia elegans, assembly GCA_003342815.1. NCBI lineage: Eukaryota > Metazoa > Chordata > Aves > Tinamiformes > Tinamidae > Eudromia > Eudromia elegans. The sequence goes on along the minus strand of PTEX01000056.1, from coordinate 3,102,969 downwards.
CTTACCTTTTGGGATGCTAGTAATGTTGGTATCTGCAATACGGATGTAGGAGAGCTTCTTCATCCCTTGGAAAGCCCCATTTTCAATGCCTGAACTCTTGAGTGGATTGGTGCCCAGTTCTGCCAACAAAACATATTTGTGAGTGGGGCTGCACCATATACCTCTATACCTGTTAAAATTCAGATGCCTGCCAGGTCACAGACAATATGGTTGTATAACCTATGTTTGGAACAATTCTTGTCGTTTCACATAAAATCACACTCTATGTGAACTAAGAACAACTCCTGGAAAAATCTGCGGAGTACTGAGGAGTTAATTTAGTTATATGTTTTTTATGCACCTACCTAGAACAATCACTTGATTCAGTCCATTAAAGACAGCTTTCCTCAGCTTGGAAATCTCGTTCTCATGAGCACGTATCTCCTGAAGAGACTTGGGCATGTTTTCTGGAAGCTCCTTCAGGTTGTTCTTGGACAGATAAAGTCTTTCCAGTTTCTTCAGAGGAGCAAAAGCTGCTGGGCTTATTTTGCTGATTTTGTTGTTAACGAGGATCAATGCCTGTGGAGTAATAAAGAAGGAGATCTCTGATGACCACCAGGGAATTTATTCTGAAAAGGAAAGATTTTTTTAAAATAGTCTATCATCTAGTGAATAGTATATTTTTGATGGTCAATCAAGTGAGCTGCGTAAAATGCAATGCAAGACTAAAATAAATAGATTGAGGGCTGTTGAAACAGTGAAAGATGAAAAAATAAAGACCTGAAAAACAACTACAGGTGGTATCTCGTTGCTGAGGTACATGCAGCTTACGTAAATACCCATGAGAACCATAATCGGTATCCAAGATGAAGCACAATCCTTTCACTTGAATGCTATGAAGAACCAGTCATTTGCATAGAATTAATAACATTGCCACTTTTATTTGCCTTTTTCTTTTCTTCTCTGTGGGAGGAGAGGTTTCCATAACAGCTCAATCAGATACCTGAATTAGGTGGTCTGCATATGTCACTGGTAGCATTCTGATCTGGAAATTTTACAGTAGTGCTAACTCTCTTATTGTTTAACCAACTATGACATAAAAAGAAAGAAGAAAGTCCCATTAATGTCAAAAGAGAAATGTGTCTAATGGAAGAGATGTCATGTACATCAAATATGACAATGAATCTTTTCATTCCAGCTGCTTTCTGTCTGCTTCTCTATAAGAATGTTTGTGCAATGAATGAAATGGAAGACGTTATAAAAATATTGATAGCATTATTTATTTACTTTTATTTCTAGATGCATTAATAAATAGTAATAAATAGCTTTGGTCACTGACTTTACAAAAACATAAGAAAGCACTTGCTGGTATACCACAAATATAATTTTTATATTATATGTATTGCAGAACACTCAGTGTATTTTAATATAGTGGTAGGTTTTTTATTATTCACCTTTCATGGAATTCACCTTTTTTTCCTGGAGAAAAAAATAAATCCTTTAAAACTTTCGGCAATCACTTAGGCATTAAAAAAGTGTCAAGAATTTTGCCAGTGTCTGTGACGGCACCTTTCTCATTAAAAATGAGAGAAAAATGAGAAGATAGTTCAAAATTGCATTTTTCCCCCCGCAGAGGACTCCTTTGTAGGTCGTCCCAAACAAAGCCAACAGGATTTTGGCTGTAGGTCATTTCACAAGAGTACACGTAACACATATCTGTACATATGTGTTTTTAATTTTGCAGGCCAGCTAGCCACACCACATTCGTGACAGGAGGTAGAAAAGGTCACTCGCAGATCAGCACAGTAGTTCACCCACGATAAGCCTCTCCCAAAATAATGGCCTTGTTGGCCAGTGGAAGCTATGTCTACAGCTCTCTCCTGTTTGAATACTGAATTATAAGGCATGCCACGAGGACACATCGCTTGTGGTTTCCTAACAGTAGCTGCTGCCAGAATTTGGAAGTAGATGTATCTTCCAGCCTTGGTGTTATAAAGCTACCTGCACAATACTGGGACTTCATTATGACGGATACATCTTCCATCATGGGAGTTAATGTCTTTCATTGTTTTTTGTTTTTCATAAATAGGGTAACTGTATTTATTACTGGTAATTATATTTTTTTTATTAATTTCATCTTGGATTGGATTTTTTTTCATAGATATCTGAGTAAACATTCCTTTTGGACCTATAATGGAAATATTCAGGGACTATTTTGGTTAACAGAATTCTCCCTTCAGAAGCTGAACTGCTAGTCCTGACCAGATCAGAAATTACCTAGGATTAATCTCTTCTGCTTTGCTATTTCTCTGTTTCCACTTGAATATTTTTGTACTATCAATACATAAAATACATAAAATTGCTGCTTTATTCAAACTTTCATAAGATTGTTCTCACTTACAATGATCATTATCTACAAAAAGTGTTTGAAAATAATGAATTCAGGGTGGCAATATATGTATGGAGGTGTTAGGAGGCAATGTATTACAAGCCTGTAGTTTTCAACTTTTTTTGGATCCAAATACTATTTCCCACTAAACCCCTGCTGTGCAAGTCCCTGCTCTTGCTGTTTTAAGTCTGAATTATTTTTCACTCTGTTGTGTAGCTGTAAAGGGGAAAAAAAAAAGAAGGAAAAGAAACACATAATATGCAAGAGAAATTTTACAGTTTCCCACAGCAACAGCAAATGATGAGGATAACATAGTAACACTACACCTGGCAAGCCATACCCACATTTTCCTTTTCCACTTCACAATAACTCCATTATGTGCTGGACCTGGAGAAAGAAATTATTAGCCTTGGAGTGCTCTTGTTTACTTTTCTCTGAATGTGCCCCTTATGGTTTGCTTGTAACAAAAGTGAAAATCAAAATAAAATAGAATAAAATAAAAAACTGGGAGGAATTTGGAGGTCAGTGAAAACAGGAACTAGAGGAGAAACACCTAGGGAAAACATCTGCAGGCAGTGCTATTGAGGAAGGGATGTTAGGCAACAACACATCACATGGGCTAATCAGCCTGAATAAAGCACAAATGGCATGACAGGGCATTATATTCATCTTTTTAAAGGGTAACTGTATATAGAAACTTTGTGCAGAGCAAGAAATTCTGGGAAGGAAAACAACATCAAAGTGCTGAAAGTGTTTGGGGCACAGCTGGCATTCGAAGTGCTGCTGGTATAGAGCTAGCAGGCAGATGAAAGAAGTATGACAGGTTAGGGCAATACTTGAATAGAGATACAGGAATTGGTGTTTCTTTTTCAAAAATTCATCTTCTTCCATGTTTCTATACCTTTTTGGAGTGAGAAAAAAAAATATATGTCTTTTAAAACAAATTTACAAAAACAAGAAAAAAAGCATTGAGGTATATCATCATGCTGAGCCTACCAACATGCAGCTTCCAGGATGACTTGTTATGAGTGCTGGGGTATTTAACGAGAGGCAAGAAAAGAGGCAAGAAAGAAGGAGAAAATAAAGAGGATCAAATAAATCTAGAATCAAAGACACCATTTAATCGGGACTAGAGGGCTCATAGCAATTTACCATGGATAAGAGAAAAGTAGCTTCTATCCTCATTTTCCTGGGATAAAGTCTTTTCCCTTGTCCCTGTAACTTCATATGTGCCATGAAGTCTCTGCAAACATTGATCCTGTTATGTTTGTTATTAAAAACTTGAACTGCTATTTTTTATTATATGTTACACTGCGGTAATACCTACAGACCATACCGTCATTATTATTATTTTAAAGTGGTTGTCAGAGAGAGGAAAAATAAGTACAAGATTTGCTCTAAAGCTGGTTTGGTCCTTTCTGCAACACCTCTGATGTTAGTGTAGTAAGAAAAACAAAACTGACTGTATGACAGGAATGGATGCTGGCTCAGTTGAAGTGAGTAGGAGTTTGGCCATTTACCTCTCTCTGGCCTGGTTTCTCCCTCAAATATTTACTCCCGGAAACAAAAAGGAGGATTCACAATTCAGGAGGATTTTGGAAGAGCTTTTGACATGCTCTGTCCAAATATACTCTGACAAAATGCACAGGGAGTGCATGGCAATCAGGTAGGTTGCTCTTCATGAGGCTACCAAGGCTTATGCTTTTGACGTGAGTGAGGGGAATAAAGGCCAGTCTTCTGAAGCTGTATGAGTCTGGAAGAGGCTCAGGAGATTTTGCTGTGGGGTTGCTATTCTTAAGTCGGTACTTCTTGGTTTAGGAGAACAGTTTGAAGACTCTTGACAAAATTAGGAACGAATTGTAAATCCATAAAATTGATTAGCAAATTATTATCTGTCTAAATACGTCTGGCTTGCCCCATGGAGATGGACCTCTTCCCTAACATCAAAACTCTAATGATCCATGTGGCCTTTGGGGTTTACACTGAAAAGTCAACTTACTGACCTGGCAAAATTCCTTTAATTTCCACTACTACCTGTTGTTTTAGCATAGTACTGCAGGGAACAATAATGACTTATATCATATCCTCAAGTCTCAGGCCTCCAAACAGAAATGGTAAGAATAAATTTTGGTTTTTTCATTTGATTTATGGCTTTAATCATTAAAGCATACTCATCTCCTGGACATACAGTCAAGATTTTCTGCAAAACTGTTAGAATTGGATACATAATTGGGAAAAAAAAAGCCACATAGAAAACCTTGACTTTCTCATAAAGTTGTATTATAGAAGGAGATAGGACTTTACATTCACTTAAAAACTCTTTTAGAAAATCATAAGCATTGGAAAACCTGAAGGAACTAAGAGCCTTTGAATACAAGGAGGACTCTGAGCAGAATTCCAGATGTTACGTATCCTAAAGGGCTCATGATCTACAGGGTTAAAGCAGGAAAAGGAAAAAGGTTGAAAAGGCCATGAAAAACACAGTGGTAATGTGGTTCTTTTTTGTTTGCTCCTTAAATTCTTTGGAGGGGTTTAATGAAACGGACATAGCTAAGATGAAGGAAAAAGGATGGCATAAAAACAAAAGGGAAAGATGACAAGTTGTGTGGATGGAGATGGAAAAGCACTGGAAAAACAGCCTGTCAGTGCAAAGGAAAGGAGCCTGTAGAAAGTAGTTTGATTACATCCTCAGTACCTTCTCGGATAATCTTTCTAAGCCAAAGAGCCTGCTGTGGATCTAGTTTTTACAAAGTTTGAGCTCTCGCTGATAAGTATTGTGCAATATGAGTTGCACAGATGACCAGAGAGCAGCTGGGTCTTGTGCGAATCCCCAGTCTTCTACATTTTCTTACTCTAATAAAAAATAATCCTAACGCTCTGGCATTCCAAAGAGCCTTTCAACCTGGTTCCTGTCTACTGAAGCAAACATTTTATGGTCTATTTGATAATTACTTGTGTTCTTTATTTTATTGTTGCATTCTATAGAATTTCCTTTTTTCTTCGTCTTAGTTTAGCATTCTGTCCCCTACTTTATTCAGAACATCGGTCAAAAAGGTACAGATTCACCAATCAGAAGTAAAAAGGAAGGTATGTCTTACACCTGTTAAGGCTATCTGCTATTGCTAATAATGAGAATAGGGGTCAGAGGTAGAAGCAGGACAAAGATTTCTGTCTTTGCTCTTTTTCCGGAGCGAAGGCTCCGTAAAGGCTCAGTAGCCCCTGAGCCTTCATTCTGTGCTTTGCAGAGCAGAGTGTTTACTCAGCTTCTCTGTTGATTCTGCCTGGGAAAAGGGAACTGAAGCTGTAGTGAGTCATCAGAAGACTGTGTACTTTCACTCGTGTTTTTCTGATCTGTTGGAGCTTTTCTGCCTCCCTGGAAGATGTTCTTAGACTTCTCTTCAGTTACTGTGGGCTCTTGTCATCCTATAGGGAGCCTTCTTTTGAAAAAAAAAAAGTGAGGGTGTGACAGATTTTTAACCAAATATATTATTTTCCATCCAATACTGCTATACCTTGTGTTTTTACTTACTTACTCATATGTTTACTTACACATACCTTTTCTTAGTGGGAATAATAATACAAGGCCTATTTTTTTTTTCTCTTTTGTGCAAGTCCTTTCTTTCAGAGTAAGTATAATTGATATATACAGAACCATGGCTTTGCATAGATCTGCCAGCTTAAATTAAGCAACATTTCTTTTGATTTGAGGCCAATAATGCATTTATCTTCTTTTGCAGGACTAACACTGTGCCGTTGAAAAATTCCTGTTGGAAAAAGGGCACTGTCACTACTCTGTTTCTTGTGCTGTTCTTACAGTGATCTCATACACAGTAGTTTCTTTTACCTCTTTTTCCAAGTGCCAGGCATTATGCTGGTTTGTTTTGGCTTTGCCACAGAGCAAGCCACTCCATGTGCTGTTTTCGTAGACTCCCACTTCACTCTGCATGAGCGCTTACTCATGGAGTATTTTGGATTCTTTATAATGTCCACAGGGTCAAAGTACCACACTCGCTCCAGAAGTTTCAGTTTGCTGGAAAATTCTGACAGTTTTATAAAGGATTTTTTTCCTGTCTTCTCCAATTGCATCTTTTTTAACTGTTTTGACACAGATCTAAATCATGACCATGTCTTTTACATCAGACAATTTTCTGGAATTGCAAAACTCATTCTTCAGGAATAAAAAAAAGACTCTCTCCACTATTTTTTTCCCCATCCTTCTGAGTCTTGTGGTAAAAGGTGTAACTGACGTTTCATTTTAAAATCTGTTAAGTCTGACAGTTTTTACAGCAAAATTTTCAGGTTTGCTTTTTCTTGGCTTATTTGAAAACTATAAAAATATCAAGTGCATCTGAATCATTGACTTTTTGACTGTCTTCCTTTTGCAAAGATCTATTGTTTTCAGATGCACATATTCTCTTGAATTTTGCATATTATTTAATTGATTGTCCTAATTCCACAGCTACAAATTTTAATTTGACTTTTCTGTACTCAAGAACAGTTTCTGTTTTACATAGGATATCTTTGTAGATATTAATTCCTCTTTGTCTTCTATTTCCATGTATTGTACACTCAAAGCTTAAGCAGTCACATTTGTACAGAAAGAAGGGCCATTGACAAAGGCATAGGTAGACCCTTGCTTTTCTCCTTACTTTACCTAGACTTCAAGAGCAGTCGAAATTCAAATTCAACCCAGCCTCTTCATGACAGTCTCCTCTATAGCTAATACACATAGATGCTTACAGGAGTTAGGATAAGATTCAGAAGGAATAAACTGAATTTAATCTCTAGTAAATTTAATCTCTATTTTTTTTCAAGAGCTATGGAAGCTGGGATTTTCCCTTCAATATTTAGCAGTCACTTCATATAAGAGATAAACTGTATTATAGATCTTAGACTTCTGAAGAATAATAGATATTATTTTTCTACATCTGTTTTAGTAAAGGCTAAGAAGTCTAAACACTTTTTAATATCATGCTGCCAAGCTTTTCAGGGAATATGATTAAAAGATGAATCTGGTTTTTATATATATATGTATAAATATATCTGTTATATATACATACATACATACATATAGAGAGAGAGAGCTTGAAAGGGACATTAGAACTCTATCAGCAACAAAAGTTTTGAGATATTTAGACAAAATAGTCCCTTTTCACTATGGTTATGATTAATATCTAATTGCAAGGGGTAATGGGAATCATTTCCAGATATTACAAAAGGAGCAGAAGGATACCTGCTGGGAGTAAGGGCAGTGCATAGTTAACATAAGTGCACTGTGTGAGTAAATTATTATCTTGGGAAGGAGACAACAAGCTTCTTTTTCTCTCTAGTAAATCCAGGTAAGGTTGACTGTTTTAAAGGTCATTTTTAACACATTACAGCTGCTATTCTTCTGTATGATTTTTACTGGTCATTTAGTGTGTACTGCGTACTTGAGGATTAACAGGAGGAAATAATCTTTTTCTTGAAAAGTTACCTGTTTAATGTACTATTAAGTTATGTCTTCTGTAATAGGAGAAATAAAAAAAAAAAAATCCATGGAATTAACCTCCATGAGATGGCATAGTTCACAGCTGCTTAAGGCACGGGATGAGGTAGAGCAGAAACCTGCAGAGCGTGCCAGGCAGGCAGAAGTAACTGGGGCCAGGGCTTTCCATCTGCAGTACCCTGCTCTGACTCGTTTCATGAGGTGTCAGGAAGGACTGTGGATGTCGCTGATACGGACTTGCTCTTCCTAGCATCCAGAATGCGGATGCTTCGCTGGAAACACAGGACTTCCCTCAAGGTGGAAGAAAGAAGGAAAGAAAAAAGAAGGGGAAAAAAAAAGGAAAGAAATGGGCAGTAATTAGCGTGTTGAATCTGGGTTAAGAAGCAGTCATAGAAACCAGGGAAAGAAAATACTTACCAAAGATTAAAGCAGACAATAGTGTTGGAAGAGACTGGCAGGTAAAGGAGGATAAATATGGAGTTTTTCTAGGAGGGAGGTGTTGGCAAAAATTGTTTCAATGTAGTGCCAAGGACAGACAGTTGGTTTGAAAAGATGCTTAAGACAAAATTAGTAAAGAACAACAACTGTCAAATATGACAAATACAGTGTTCAATAAGCCTGGAAGTTAAAGGGGGATGGATAAAGTAGTGAGTGAGTGACGTGGCAGTGTTGGAGAGGATTTGCTTTTCAGATAGAAATGACCAAGTCACTGTGCCAAAGGAAATAAGGACCTAAGTAGGGAAAAAGGCAAAAGAAAGATGATGCTGATCAGGAGACAGGGTGGAACCACTGGAGATGGGCCAAGGGGATGAAAGCAGATGAGAAATTTCTGCAATGCATGAAAAGAAAAAGAGAGTTTGCAGGAGGGGAATGGGAAATAGACAGGCTGGGCTGGTGGAGGATCATCACAAAGTATTTTATCAGTTTTCCTTAAAAATAATGAGTACTAGGACAAAGTCACTTTTTCTCCACAATTTTGTAGCAATTACCAGTTCAATTCTACACTTACATGAAGATTTTTCAAGTTCTTGAAATCCCCTTCCTTAATTTCAGTGATTTTGTTGTTCTGTAAGTCCAGCAGAGTTGTGTCGGGGGGGAGGTCCTTTGGCACTCTATCCAGACCTAGGAACAGTAAAAAAGAATAAACAATTGGTTTTGGAAGGAACTCCTCTGAGGAGGGGTCAGTACTTTTAGCAGCATTTTACTTTGTAGTAAAACAGCATTTCTAGAATTCATTTCCTACAAAGCTTATGAAGACTCATCTGAAAGTGTTTTTCTCTTTAAAAAGTCAAAAGGAGTTTGCTTTTGCTATGTAAAAAGAAAATTAATTTATTCATATTTCCATTCTGCCCTTTTCTGGGAATATATCTGACTTATAGCTTGAAGCAAAGGATCCAGTTTGTCAAAATTACTTAATTTAATCCCACTAAACTGTGTGGATAAAAATTGCTTTTAGAAAGAAGTATGGTACTTATTCACTTCACTGAGCAAAAAGCACTTCCTACTCTTTAAAAGATACTAGGCATTTTGGAAAGAGGATGATGCTTAATTATAATAATTTCCAGAAAAGATACTGTTTTACAGTAACTGGCAGTAACTTGCAGTAAAGTCCACCTTAAAAAAAACCAAAAAACCCCACTTTTCTTTCAACTGAAACGATGTCCAAGTTTTCTGGAGAACAAATCTCTTGGTTTCACTGCAACTGCCAAAAGAACATCAGACAGTTTAAATTAAAGACTCTCTTTGGGACTATTTTCTGAATAGCTGATATGTAAGTCTGATGAAGTCATGGAAATGAAATTATTTAGTGTTAAATAACACTTTACCCAGCTTTCCTTTCATACTGTGACTTGGAATAGAGCAAATCTTTTTTAGTCACTATAATTTACCACAAAATTAAAATGACCCATTTCTTTCCTGACTAGTCTGTCTTTTTTTTTTTTTTTTCTCCCAACAAAATGTGAAACACTACATGAGTGGCTAGAAAGAATAATGCATATGGACCAATAAAGTATCTACATGTGATCTAAGTGGAACTATCTTAATACAATAATCTTTTTACCAATAAAGCTTTTAACAAATATTTCTGAATATATATTGAGCTCTTTTCAGAAAGATCTTTCTGTAAGTTTGTTTTTCAGTATGATGAGTGTATCAATATGGTGATAAGACTACATAATATTGTTCTCAAATGGATTTTTTTTAAACCTGCATATTTTTAATTAAAAGTCAATATTGCAAACACTAAAATGTATTTCAGATACGTCACAAATCTAAGTGTAAACTGGAATGTTATATGGTTGGTTCCTATTTGCCTGAATTATGGCAACTCATTACAGGAACCACATGGGTGGAGTGGCCGCCACTCCAGAGGGCTGTGCTGCCATCAAGAGGGACTAGGATAGGTTGGAGAGTTGTGCGGAGAGGAACCTCACTAGATTCAACAAGGACAAGTGCAGGGGAGGGATAACCCCAGGCACCAGCACAGATTAGGTGCTGACCTGCTGGAAAGCAACTCCGCGGAGAGGGATTTGGGAGTCCTGGTTGACAAGAAGTTAGCCATTAGCCAGCAATGTGCCCTCGTGGCCAAGAAGGCCAATGGGATCCTGGCCTGCATCAGGAGCATGGCCAGCAGGTTGAGGTAGAGGATCCTGCCCCTCTTCTCAGCCCTGGTGAGGCTGCACCTGGAGTACTGGGTGCAGTTCTGGGCTCCCCAGCACAGGAGGGATGTGGAGCTCCTAGAGAGGGTTCAGCAATGAGCAGCCAACATGATCAAGGGACTGGAGCACCTACTGAATGATGAGAGGTTAAGCGAGCTGGGCCTGTTTAGCCTAGAGGATCTAATCAATGTGTACAAATTCCTGAGGAATGATTGTAGGGAGGAGGGGGCTAAACTGTTCTCTGTAGTGCCCAGTGATAGGACAAGGGACAATGGCTTTAAGCTGAAACACATGAAGTTTCATCTCCATGTGAGGAAGAACTTTTTTCCTGTGAGGGTGGCAGAGCCCTGGCACAGGCTGCCCAGAGAGGCTGTGGAGTCTCCTTCTCTGGAGATCTTCCAAACCCACCTGGATGCCACCCTGTGCCCCGTGCTCTGAGTGTCCCTGCTGGAGCAGGAGGGTTGGACTAGATGATATCTAGAGGTCCCTTCTAACCTTAAAGTTTCTGTGATTTTGTGATTCTGTCATTCTGTGATACTGAACTCAGTTTTAACAGTCATGAATGGGTCAAGACAATTCAAGTACTACATGACAAACATTGATTAATTTGAGATCACGCTGGAAGAGAAAGCTGCGTAACTCATCTATCCAGCACGGCAATGTCATTCAGACAGTGTGTACCTGAGGCCTCCTGCTCCCTAAATGCTTCCTCTGAATGCACAGAGCAGCCTCTTGCAGACCACTGTGTGATGCCATGAGCCAAAACTGATTTTTAAACAGAACTCAGTACAGTTGTCTTGTTCCAAAAGCAAAAACCTTTGGACTTCAAAGTTAATACTCTGAGGAGCCAACTTTTCCCTCTAACTGATAGTTGCTACTACAAAATTCTGCCATAAATCCTGGAGAGGCCACAGAGCCGAGCACTGAAGTTTTTTACTATAATTAGTGACTCGCTGGGAATTCTCTAAAGATTTGACCAGGATTTATCTACATGCAGACAAAGTATCCAACCTGTACTTAGGAACCTGGTCTGAATCTTCCAAAATACGTTTCCCACTCCTGCTGTTGGGCGTAAAACCTGCCTATCTGTTGATATGTTGGGTTGGTGTGTTGGTGTGGGTGTGTCTGGGAACTTTTTGTTGCACAATTTGTTGCACCTGGGGAGTGCAGCAGCCTCAAGACCCTTAGGCTATTTTATGGGGGCTTAGAGGGATCTAAAAGAGGCCTTTTAATTGTAGTTGCCCAGTGATATTATTACTCTATATGGAATATATTTTGTTGTCCATACCATAATTACCATAATTTAGTTGCCAAGTTTTAAAGCATCAAAGACAGTATTTCTTTTTTTTGACTGTAAATTCTGTAATGTTAGTATGAATACACAGATTAAAGTTCTTAATATTTCTAAAATATCACTCCTCATTTAAATGCAGTGGGAAAACTCCCATTACTCTCAAAAGTATAGTACCAGAGCATTAGAGCACCAAATATAAAAAAATGGGATATCATATATTTTCCATCTTGGCTGTCTTTAGAAAATGTCTTTTCTCAACAGAGAACAATGGTATCAGCAATGAAGAATTATTTTCCCAAAAATCCCATGTGTTTAAAATCATAATTCTCTTGTTGGTGGTTTTCAGGCAATTCTTATAGTATTTTTCACATATATTACGAAATTAGTTTGATTATTTGCATTCAAAGTAATGTGATGTTCTGGTTGGCAGCACATGCTGGTATCTGTAATTTAAGGGCTTATGACAAAAAAAAATGGGGTACATTAAAGCTATACATGTGTAATATTATGGGATACCTTTGAAATACACTTTGTAAGAATATTTGAGATTGCCACTGAAGGCATAATTTGATAAACATCCAGCTTCAAACCAAATTTTCAACTGTATATTTCACACTTCAGTTTCTAAAAGCTCAAGCATGATCTTAGAATGAGGAAGAACTGAAAATTTCTCAGAGCACCTAAATTATACTTTCCTGTTCATGTTGAAATGATGTAAGACATAGATACAATAAACATATCTATTATATGCTATATGTTATGAGAAATGATATGTTACCATATAACATGCCATGTCACAAAAAGAGAAGGTTGTATAATTTCATCCACTTATTTAAAAAAAAAAAAGGCTATAGAAATGTTATTTTTCTTCCCTTACTCATCTGAGTTTTGAATATGTGAAGAACAAACCACCATGCACAGCTTAGAGGAAAAGATGCACCTCTGGTAAGAGTACAATTTTCATTAAGTTTAATAAGTGCTATATGTCCACCAGCTGAAAGCTAAATGAACTAGGGCCACTGGAGGAAAAGTTTGCAAATGGGCAGATCTGGACAGTGCTTTGTAAAATCAGCAGTTAAATGATTCAGGACTAAATTGCATTTGAGGTGTGGGCTGGATCCAGGTGTTTCATCACTTGTCACATCTCAAATGCCTCCTAGAGCTGTGCTTGGGATGCAGGTCCTAGTCTCAAGGGACGTTTGTGCAAGAGCAATGGCATGGTACAAACCTGGCTCTGCGCTCGAGTTTCCCTGCCTAGAAGGCAAGCCCTCGAGCCAGTATTGGGAGCTACACACTGATGAATGAGGGATTTTGTACGATCTTGACAGCATAACTGAATTTGAATCTAGTCTAACAAATCATAGCCCCACTAGAAACTGAAATGACTGTTGACTCCATCACTAGGATTAACACAACCCATGAGGATTTTTGACCCCTCTGGCTTGGATACAAAGGTTTTCAGAGGGGAATTGCAGGTTGTCCTTACTACTTCCACTTCACAGAACATCAGGTGATGACCACACTCTTCTCAAGCCATGTGTGCATACTGCATGTCCACCTGCAAATGCCTTCCGGTTAAATTTATGCAATAACAGATTAAAGGGAAACTAGTATGGGAAAATATCAATTGAGTTAGTGCATAATAGTTTTGAGAACAGTTTTCACAAGTATTCCCACTGTTGGTAGTCACTTTGTATATTAAAACGTGCTTCCTAAAAAGTCACATGACAACCTGTCACAGTACAATTTTTCATGTGAATTACCAGTGCTATACAGTTTGGTATTCAGTTCCTGGAAAATATTCAAGCCTCTGGTCCTGAAGACTAACTTACAACTCACTAATGATTTAGGTTTTTGCACCTTTCCCAATTCATGTTCCATTAACAATGCATATAGTTTTATTTATTTCGATTCAATAAGACAAAATCAGTTGTTATTTAGGTTGGTAAATACATTTTTAATGTCCTTGTTCACATAATAAGTAAAAATGGTACGGCTCCATTCTTTCAAGATGAAATTAAGAACCTAAACATCCTGGAAATTTAGACACTCAACAAGTCTGAGCTTCCATAGCCATAAAGGCTATTGCCATAGGCCCTAAGTCTTCTTTTCAGGAAAAAGTCATGGCTTCCAGCTGTAAACTCAGCTCCCATTGCTTCCTGCAGCTTGGATTATTCTACGTAGATGTCTACAAGTAGGAATTTTCTTAAATTCCATATTACCAATAGACTATACTAATACACCAAATACTATATTACCAATATAAATTCTGTATTACCAAAGCACTCAGCTTTTCTCCCAAGGAGGCATGTATATGCACAAATATGCATGTATATGTGAATATGCTGAGAATTTCTGTTTCTGCACAGAAATCAAGGTTGTTTTTATGGAACCCTATCTATATCATAGAATCATAAAATCCTTAAAGTTGGAAGGGACCTTTAGGGATCATCTAGTTCGAGCTCCCTCTGCACACGTAGAGGCACGTGGCACAGGGTGGCATTCAAGAGAGTTTTGAATATCTCTAGCAAGGGAGATTCCACAACCTCTCTGGGTAACCTGTTCCAGTGCTCTGTCACCCTCACTGCTAAGAAATTTTGCCTTAAGTTCCTATGGAACTTTTGATGCTTCAGTTTGTGGCCATTTCCCCTAGTCCTGTCAGCAGTCACCACCAAGAAGAGGCCAGCCCCTATCTCCTCACCCCCTCCCTTGAGGTACTTATACATACTGATCAGATCCCCTCTCAACCTTCTGTTCTCCAGGCTGAAGAGGCCCAGCTCTCTCAGCCTTTGCTCATAGGGCAGATGTTACAGGCCCTTAATCATCTTCGTGGTCCTGCGCTGGACTCTCTCTAGCAGCTCCACATCCCTCCTGCACTGGGGAGCCCAGAACTGCACACAGTACTCGAGGTGCGGCCTCACCAGGGCTGAATAGAGGGGGACGATCACCTCCCTCCACCTGCTGCAGACGCTCTTCTTAATGCATCCCAAGATCCCATTGGCCTTCTTGGCCACGAGGGCACACTGCTGCCTCATGGTCAATTTGTCGTCCACCATGATGCCCAGGTCCTTCTCTGCAGAGCTGCTTTCACTGCCAGCCTGTAGTGGTGTCTGGGGTTATTCCAGCCCAGGTGCAGGACCCTGCTCTTGCCCTCAGGGCTGTCAGCTATTCCTTCCAGTTTCAGTTTCGTATCATCAGCAAACTTGCTGAGGGAGCACTCCATCCCTTCATCCAGGTCATTAATGAATAAATTGAACAGGACCGGAGCGAGGACTGACCCCTGGGGGACATCGCTAACCACAGGCCTCCAGCTGGACTCGGCACCAATCATCACCACCCTCTGAGACCTGCCATTGAGCCAATTCCTAATCCACCTCACTGTCCACTCATCTGTCCCACACTTCCGGAGCCCAGGAGGGTGTTGTGAGGGACGGTGACAGAAGCCTTGCTGAAGTGCAGATCGATGACATCCACCGCTCTGCCCTCATCTGTCCAACCAGTCATTCCATCATAGAAGGCTATCAGGTTAGTCAAGCATGATTTCCCCTTGGTGAATCCATTCTGGCTACTCCTGAGCACCTTCTTCTCCTTCACGTGCCTGGAGATACAGCCATGATGATCTGTTCCATCAGTTTTCCAGGGATGGAGGTAAGGCTCACTGGCCTGTAGTTGCCCAGGTCTTCCTTCTTGCCATTTTTGAAGACCAGGCTGACATTGGTTTTTTTTCCAGTCCTCCAGCACCTCCCCTGTTCTCCAAGACCTTCTGAAGACGATGGAGAGCGGCTTAGCAATGACATCCGCCAGCTCACGCAGCACTCTGGCATGCATCCCATTAGGGCCATGGATTTGTGGGTATCAAGTTTACCTAAGTGTTCTCTAACCCAACCTTCCTCTACCCAAGGCAAGTCTTCCTCTCTCCTCTCTGCTTTTTCTGTGTCTTTTTTAACCAGGGCGCCCATTCTGTTCACCAGTGGACCCACATTTTCCCTAATCTTCCTTTTGCCATCGATATATTTGAAAAAGCTCTTCTTTTGATGTTTAACATCCCTTGCCAAATTTAATGCCAAATGTGCCTTAGCTTTCCTTGTCACATCCCTGTACTCCCTAACATTCCTAAAATCCTCCCAAGGGGCCTGTCCTTTTTTCTACATTTTGTATACTATCTTCCTCTATTTGAGTTTTGCCAGGAGCTCCTTGCTCATCCATGCAGGCCTCCTGCCACCCCCACCGCCTGACTTCTTACTGATAGGAATGTACTGATCGTGAGCATGGAGCTAGTACTGCTTGAATACCAACCAGCTCTCTTGGGCCCCGCTTCCTTCTGGAGCCCTAGACCATAGGATTCTTCCAAGTAGGTCTCTGTGGAGGCTAAAACTGGCCCTCCTCAAGTCCATGGTTGCACAGTACTTTAAACCTTGCTTCTTTCTCATTGGATCCTGAACTCTGCCAACTCATGATCACTGCAGACAAGGCTACCCACCAGCTTCACTTCTCCAACAAGTCCCTCTCTATTTGTTAGTATGATGTCCAGTAAGCCACCTCTCCTCATTGGCTCTTCCACAATCTGTGTCAAAATGTTATCATCAATGCACTGCAGAAACCTAGAGGACTCTGTGCTGAGCTGTGTTCTCTTTCCAGCTGGTATCGCGGTGATTGATGTCCCCCATGAGAACCAGGGCCTGTGACCATAAGGCTGCTTCCAGCTGTCTGATCAGGTGCCTGTAGCAAACACCTACCACAGTGTCTCCCACGTTAATTTCCCTTCCAATCCTTACCCACAAGTTCTCATCTCTCTCATCACTTACCCCCTGGCATTCCAGTTGCCCTCTCACATACAGGGCAACTCCACCACCTCACCTCCCCACCTGTCCTTCCTAAAAGGCACAAAGTCTTCCATGACAGCACTCCAGTCATGTGAGCTATCCCACCATGTCTCTGTAATTCCAATGAGATCATGATGCTGGAACTCCACATAGATCTCCACTTCCTCCTGTTTATTCCCCATGCTGCGTGTACTGGTGTACAGGCATTTAAGGGAAATAATCAAGGCTGCAGGTTTTCCGGGAAGCGTGAAAGAGGACCTTCTACAATCATATTCTATACTCACTTCCCCACTACCATACTCCTGCTGGACACCTTCTGCCTTTGGCTGTGTGACACCAATTGCCTTGTCCATGAAACACTCCCCTTCCTCCTTCTTGCTTAATTTAAAGCTCTCCTAACCAGGCTGGCCAAACTTTTGGCAAAAACGTGCCTGCCCCTCTTGCTGAGGTGGCTCTTATCATTTCCCACTAGCTGATGGTCTTCAAACAGAGTCCCATGATCACAGAAACCAAAACGCTGTTGCCAAGACCAGCAGTGCAGCCAGCTGATAACATGTAATACTCACCTTTTCCTCCTCACGTCCATTCCCCTCACTGACAGGGTAGAGGAGAACACAACTTCTGCACCCAGACCTTTGACTGCCATCCCTAGGGCTCTGATACCTCATTTGATGTTTCTCAGTTTCCCCATGGCATCATTAGCGCCCACATGAAACAGTAACACGGGATAATGGTAAGAAGCCTGGACAAGCCTTGGGAGTCTTTCTGTAACATCCCTTAATTGAGTCCATGGCAGGTAGCAGACCTCTCTGCGTAAGGGATCAGGTCTACAGATGAGTGCCTCCATGCCCTGCAGTAGGGATTCACCCCTGACAATAACCCGCTGCATCTTCCAGGTGCTCCTTTTCTCCTTAGTGGAGGCAGTCTTGAAGTGTGGACTTGACTGTCTCATTCTAGAGAACTCTGTAGATGAGCCTTGGTCCTTGACCTCATTTGTCTGGTCCTCAAGTTCCAGGGTTTCATACCTATTGAACATGGTCACTTATAGGGCAAGGTGGGCTGGGAAAGGTTTCTCCTGCCATCTCAAACAGAGATCTGTTTCCATTGTCGTTCATCACTTAGTACTGTTAATTCTGCCTCCTCTTCTCTATGGCAAGAGGGTAGTGGATCCTCAGATTGAACTGGGAGGTTCTTTGGGTGCACTTCCTGGGACGACTGCAGAATGTGGCACCATTAGTCTATTTCTTTCTCACATTCTGTAATGCTCCTTAACCTTTTGACCTCCTCCTTCAGTTCCACTACCAGGCTAAGCAGGTTGTCCACCTGCTCTCACCTATGGCGGGTGTTGTTTTTGCTACTCTCATATGCTTGGTTCATGTCATGATGTCTTAAGTGAATTAGAGGCATGCAGTGCTTATCTGTGTTTGCCTTTCTACCTGAAGAAGACAGAATCTGGATAGGGCTGTAGGTTTCATGAGATCAGAGATTAGGCAGAAAAGAGCCAAACTAATGGCACTTTGAAGCAAAGGCTGTTATAAATCATTCCTTTTCCAGTGCATGAGAAAAGAGCAGTTAGACAGTTCCTTTGCAGTACTGCACCATCCCAAATATTGCATGCTGCCATTCACCTGGCCAAACAGGTGTGGGAGATGTAGCAAGAATTTGGGAATATTGTGAGGACTAAGGGAGATTAGGAGTTTTGGCCTGCTAGCCAGGACCATTCCTTTTGGAGCCTAGGGAATAACCTTTCAGCTACAGAAACTGTAATCAAGTAGTTATGGACTAGTTTAACCCCTCTAAGTGAGAAGCGTATCTTTTGAGCCCTCCTCAGTACGAAGGGACTTCAGCTCACAGTTCCCATATCTCAGAAGTGAGAGCCTGGAGTGAGTCTGCAGCTTGGCGTGGGGCCACTTCCCTGCTGGAGCCATACGGCTGTGCAGAGAAGGAATGCGAGATTTATGGGGCCAGCAAGAGAGACTAAGCAAATGGGAGTCTGAGCCTGGAGCCCAGGGATGAGGACACTTCCCTGGGAACTGTGTTCTTGCAACACTGGGGCCCCATAGTCAAAATAACAAATAAAAAAGTACTGCCAATTATAAACAATTTTAACAGTGCAGCAGGGCCCACAGCTTGTTTTCTTGTTTTTCCCCACTTATTCATTTTACAAGGATGGGTATCCAGGGGAATAAACCTTCCCTCCCTTACTCGAGAGAAGGGGCCAGGAAAGCAGAAAGAGGGATGAACACTAGCTCAGACACGTGCACAATTACATGGCAACGCTCATGATCGTTATTGCAGGGGCTGTAAAATGGGACTCATTTTAAGTCTCCTTTGGTTTCCACAGGCAGCTGCTGCCAGCTGAGGAATTTGGGCTTAGCTACGTGCAATTCCCAACTTCCCAATGGAGGCGGCCTCTCCTGCAGCTGCTGGCGTTTCCTGCGCACGCTGCGGTGCGCGTCCCCACTCGATGCCGAGCCGAGTCCTGGTGGCAGTGGGGACATGTGGGGAGCCTCACCCAGCTCTCTGCAGTGGGAAAGCCTTCAGCAGTGCTCTAAGGGTAGTCTGGGACCAGGAAGGCGAAGAGCAAGATTATGGAGTTGTGAGAGGGAGTTGTGGAAAGTAACAGGAGCCAAGGATGTCTTCCTTGGAAGGATGGCTGGGACTGTAACAAAGCTCTGGATGTTTGACTCGGAAGAGTCCACCAAAGCCTTCCTGGATTATGCACTCCAGGATTTACTGGAGATTTTCCTCCACTATGTGGAATTTGCAAATAGTAGTAATTTCATTATTTGCGTCCTACCATCCATAAAATGAGAAACAACTGTACTTTTTTACTGAAAAATATCCACAGCCTCTCTCTCTCCCCTGTTTTCAAAGTAAAAGTCTATTCTCTGCTTTGCCCTTGTTTACTATGAAATCATTGGTATAATGGAATATAAAAGGAAAAATAAAGAGGATTTTTTTTTTGTCTCAGGTGATTTTTGTGAGAGAGATAAAAAGATTAAATGCCTATGGGAATTCATGAAAACTATAACATAAATCTTAGAGGTGAGTCTCAGCCTTCCTTCAGACTCGTAATTCATTAAAATCTCTTTTGAATTTTTTTTTTCCCCCACAATTTATTATTTTAATATATCTCTGACCCTTCCCACAGGAAAGAAATAGAAAATAAACTCCGACCCCTGCTGAAATGGCCTCTTACAACATTGGTCCTACACATGACCCTACAAATAGCCTCTTACACGTTTGCCTTGCTACCCTTGTTTGTTTTAACATTTACAACATCGCTTCCCTGAACAGAGTAAGAAGCAAAAAAATAAAAGAAACAAAGCCTCACATCATACTAAAACACACTATTTTCCATCATGATAGCAGCAGCAGTTACAAAATGAATGCTTTGCTTTAAGTGCTTGTTTCCATTTCCACCCACTCTGTGTAGTGAGCACATATTTCGAAGCGTAACGGATATTGCAAACTACATATGTTATGAATTATTTTTCAGCATTAGTCATATTGCCGGTACAGATAATTTGAACCTCGTAGCTTCAAAAGCTAATACAAAAGAGTAATGGTATGTTCTTTAAATTAAAAAACAATGTCTATTTCTGTCCTCCTTCTAACAGTTTTGTAATTTCAAAGGTCTAGGAGATTGACACCTTATCAAAAAGCACATAGGTATTTCAGAGGGGGAGAAAAATATTCTGGAAGTGTTTTGAGTCTTCAGGGATTAAGGGATTAAGTAAAAATTCAAATATTGTGAGATTTCTGAGAGAACTGCTAGAATTGCCAACATATTCCTAGTGTCACGGTTACTAGGATATAAAGCATCCCATCAGAGAAGAGCAGCAGTCCGGGGTGACCTGTGCAATCTGCCAGCACTGTGTGCTTTAATTGCTGCTAAGGCAATGCAGATGTCATATCTACGACTACTCATACATTAAAGTGAAATATGTATTTCTTCCAAGAATTTGCAGTAGTCAGAAGAGAGTTTTTCAACATCTAGGGGAATATGAGCATTATCTAACAAATTAAAATTTGAATGATCCTTTTGGGCAATACTATCTGATGTCTACCTAGTTTTTAAGCAGCAAGTAATGTACATATATCTAAGAATGTTGCTCTAAGTGTTAATTTGTGGTTTAGAAGAATTAACACTAGCATAACAGAGCAGCCATAAAGAGTAGTTTGAAGAGATCTTCTCTACTTTCCACAAAAATGATTTCTACCAATTCTTACACCACGATCATTGCACAGCCCTAGTTTTATAACCTCGGCAGTGGAGGTATGTTCCTGATTATTTTGGGTGTTTTTGAAGATAACATGATCATATTTTTTTCCTATGGGATGTTTTAGGATTGCTCTCAGCCTACAATCATGCAAGCAAGCAGAGAAAAGAGTGGCTGTAACTGTGGACGGATATAGTTATTAACATTTAACTTTCTAATTGAATCAGGGAGTCTGTGGAGCTGTTAGTTTCCTTTTTCTACTAGCTTATGCTACACGTATGGCCTTGGGTATCCTACATATTATGGCCTTCTAACTTATTTACTTTCAGCTAGCCATCTAGTGATATTCCTTCTGCGAGTCACATACCATTGTAACAGCCATCTCCTCAAGTCCACAGGATGTCTTCCATAAAATGAGAAAAATAAATATAGAGGAAATAAATACTATCCTCAAATCAAATCTATTTTTTGTGTTTGTTTTTTTTTCTCAACACAGATATGAATCTGTATTTCTGGTATTTCTTCTTTGTCTTTTTCCTCTTTCACTGTTATTCTCTTATCTGCCTTTCTGCTGTTTGTTGTTTTTTCCTGGACTCTACAAAGAGCAATGTTCCCCTTCCTTTCCTATCTCTTCTTCCTAGTGATAAAAAGTAGGTATGATCCTCCTGTTTTGAAGGTGTAGACATGAAAGCAGAAAGTATAAGTGAACTTCTGAACAGGCATCTCAGTTGAATTATAACAGCTGGGGTTTTTTTTCCCTCATCCTGTTTGGCTGCCTTGCCTACCTCTTTGTTCCTACTCCTCATGGATAGAGATATTCAGCAAAGACTCTGTTCTTTCAGAAAGCAGCAATGACACCAATACCGACATTGTTCTTCCTTATCATACTAAAACTTTAATTAATTGAGAAGCTCTCTGGTTTCTGATACCTGCACTGGAGCAGTAGAGACAAAAAAGAACAAAAAAAAGAAAAACACTTGTAGGAAAATGAACTTCTGGATGTAGTGATTAGCTCAAATGTTTGTGGCTATGTCCACAATGAAAAAGATCAGGCACTTCAGCATAGAAATTGAGATCATGCTGGGCTTTCACACTTTAGGACAGGCGGAGCAACAGAAGCTCTTTCTGTGATGACCTAGTGCATTTCTGTCCTGGCTGATACCAAAGCAGGTTATAACCACAGCCATATTTGCACATCTTAAATGTGGCATTTTCACAAGTAATATATACTTTTTTTTATATATATGAAATCCATAAATTAGTTATGTAGTAAGGTGGGTAGGTTTCTGAGTTCGATTGCTTTTAAAAATGCTTTATTTCATATTTATTCCGTTAGTTTTCAGATTGAAAATGAAAACTGAAAGCATCCTCTCTGGCAACTCAAAGCAGTCCGGACAGATCCCAGGAAACCAAAACAAGATTGGCATGGGCTGATCTCCTGGGTGTGCTTTTACTTAAGAGCATGCACACAGAATGCACACTGAGCCTTAACTGATGTTTTTCTCCCTTTACATTTCTAAATACCCCGTAAGAAGACCTCAGTAGAGTTGCCTGTGTAGCAAATACAACCTCGATGACAGCAGTCTTAATTTGTACAGAGCTATTAGAAGCCCATGGGTTAAAAATTACAACTCAACAAAAAGAAGATGCAGGCATGGTCCTTTGTATTAATGATGCTTTGTGTTCAAACTCAATGTTTTCATCTCTTTCCTCACTGGGAAGCCAATGACTAAGATCTACTCCATCTATTTTGCTTTTTTAATGTTAAGGTCAATAAAGTTCTGAAAGAATGAACCCTTATGTACATTAAGATATTGAATTCCAGTATTCCATAGCAATGTTTGTCAGGAAAGGCATGTAAAGCAGAAGAAATTACTTTAAAAAATGCACAATGCATTGTAAGGAATATATTCTTGAACTTTAAAGATAAAAAATAAAAATATATTAAGGGGTTTTTTTTTACCTCCCCCCGCCTATAATCTGATTATCTGCTTTTTGCCCTCTGCCTTTTAGTCACATAATGGATCCATGATAAATCAAAAAACAAACCAGTGAAACCAAAATTGAAGGCAAGAGGCAAGATAGATGAGAAATGACATGTTCTAACCTGGGTTAGGGAGAGGTGTTTTGAAGACATGCTTAAAACTAGAATATTTTCTAAATACCACAATAACTGGGGTTTGTATGAGCAGAATATTTTTGAGTGCCTGGAGGCGGCCATCGGCAGTTCCTTGCTGCAATCACCAATGGCTTCAAGCAAGATTTAAATTCATAAGTTTCATATCAATTTGCAGTGGGCTCCCAGCGAACAGAAGGAAGGAGTCCTTGGACTCCTTCCCCCTTCCTAAGACTTTGTCTAGAGTCATTAGCAGATGAGAACCAGAGACTTCATACTGAGAAAACTTAAATAGTTTCTTAGATAGTTTATAGAAGTTATTAAATATTACAGCCTAAAAAGACACTAGAAGTGCATAATATACATATATATTGTATATAAATGGAAATGATGTTAGCCCAAGAGGCCAGCAGTGATTATGTAACTTATTTTAAATACTTCAATCATTTGTTATTTGTACTATCATGACCTAATACAGGTGATTCACCATTCTGTCTATTCTGTCTATTAGTCTATTCTGTCTATTCTGTCTATTAGTCTATTCTATCTATGATTCCATCTATTCTATTCTGTTAGTCATTTATTTATACCTTGGGAAGTTTTAGAAACAAACTCTACTTACAGTATGAACCAGAAACAGTCATTTCTAATACCACTTAGCAGTCAGGATTTCCATTCTGTTGGTAAACTTCCTTAAATGCTGTTTTTTAGTTTGAAACAATCAAACAAGAAAAAAAAAAAAAAAAAAAAAAAAAAAGGAAACACCTAGAGGTGGTAATCCTACCATAATGTAAACATCTAATAAAATATTTATTTACTAATATTCACCCAGAATCATGTGAGTTGGAACTGGAATATGAGCAATTCAGACAGTAAAACTAATGGCAATGCAACAAGACCTGTCTTTTACACTGGAGAAAGCTAAAGAGAGATTGTAAATATAAAACAGCCTACTTCCAGGCCAGTATTTTTTTTCTTGAAATTTTATTAAGAGCTTGTTTTTTATGATTTTATGAGTTCTTGGCTTATTTTTGGGGCTATGTTGAGTGTAGGGCTTTAATTAATGTTCTGCTTAATTTCTGGGACATTCAAAAATTGTATCTAAATAGAGTGCACACTTAACTTTGGACAATTCATGGTAAATATGCTGCAAATAAATATATAATAAATACAATACTGTGTATAAATACAAATATGTATACAATATACAATAAAATATACTGCTGTCAATTTGAGTTGCCTATTATTGTATCTTCATTCACTTAAAAAATAGTTGTGTCATCTTGAGTGTTCTTTGGGACCTTTCTAGGGCAGTGGACTTCCCCACAGCATGGTTGATCCTATCTATCCCTGACAGCTGCCTTCAAAAGGTTGAAGTGACCACGGAGGTGGCCGCCTAACCCTCCCCACGACCGTGGAAAAAGCTGAGATGAGTTCTAGACAGGCCACGTTACCTGAGATCCATTCTATTTCTTGTGGATGGATTTCATGTTGGATGGAAACAGGCCATCCAACATGGATTGACCAGTCTGACAATACTCTTAAAGACAGTCATTAGTTCAAAAGATATTCCAGTCTGGCCTCCAAGATATCAGAAGGCATTAAAATTCAGCCAGTTACCATGTAATAAGCCCAATTGCTTCTATTTGACCAGAGCAAAAGTTTAATTAGAGAATATTGTGTGAGAATATGAAGACCATGATATTAGAATGCAAAGGCTTATCTCACTCTAACTGGCAACATACTTTTCCAGATTTTATGGTTCCCCTTTTATTGATATTTTATTAAATATCTCAGTTCCTGGAGCCGGGGGATTGTATGACATGCTCAGCTTTTATTAAAAAAAATAAGAATAAATCTTGTTTTCATTGTTAAAATGAAAAAAAATGCATAAAACATGCAATAACTCATCCTCCAGGCTCAGCCAGTAGAATGTAAATTAGTCTTTTTTTTTTTTTTTTTTTTTAATAAGGTCTGGTTATGTAAGTAGCCCTGCTTTCTCTTATTATCTTAAGAAACCCATTAGATTCTGAGTAATACCTTTAGCTTGAAACATTATGTTTTTGAAAGAAATTAAAAGATTCAAACAGAGCGACAGATTTTAAAGATAAGTGCACAACAAAAAGTTTTCTTGAACTCGTAAATGACTGACATCGATCGCCAATTAACTAGATATTACTTTTCTTTAAAAAGATTTCCTGTTGATAAGGGAAGTTCAAAACTAGGTATATCCCAAAGGAACATAACTTCTTCTATATACAGATGAGGTTCTGAAACTGACTCATGATCAGAAAATATTTTTTCAGTTGTTTCCAGAAGATTTTATGCAAGAAGCTAAATTATGTTTCCTGAGGAGGTAAATTAACTGTTGTCACATTAGCATGGTTCAAGTGTTGAAGGGCCTTCAGTTAATATAGTTTAGATGCTGTATGTTTTCAGATAAAATGCCTTGTTACTGGATCCCTGGAATAATGCTTTGCACATTTGTGAGCTTTTCACCCACTGATCTCAAAGTGCTTTTCAAACACAAACACCAGCACCCGTGCTGAGCTTAAATACCTCCTTCTTTATTTTACAGCTGGAGAAACTCTGCATTTCTGAGCTGTGAGTAAAGTTCCAGCTTGAGCTGTAAAATGGCTTGAAACTTAATTACTGACATGCGTCTCTTGTGCACCTTTTGGAGACCACGAAGTCCCTCTGGTGCTGATGGTAAGGGGGCTGGAAGGACCCCCGTCGTGGCCTGTGCAGGCTCTAGGCACAGGCTTTTACCTGCACTCTACAGAATACAATTGCTGGTCACTTTCTAGGGGACTGACAAGACACGTGGAAGAAAAGTGTGAGGATAAAAAACACTGGCCGACACCTCTGAATACACTTTTGGAGTATTCTGCATCTGCTGAAGGGCTATTTACTAGCACACATGTCCTCCTGCCTACCAGAGACCTCTGGGAGGAACCTCGTCTTGCAGCTCCCTTTGGGAGATGAGACTTAACATGGAACCATTAATCCTTCCTCCTTCTTTTATGAGGCATGTTTGGCTGGCCAGCTGGCCAGATGTCTTCTCTGTATAAATAGATGCATGAAGAGCTGCCTCTGACCAAATATACTGACTCCTCCGCCTATATCCGTAGCACAGGTTAATTAGGAAGACATTTGCAGTCTCTGTGGGAAGACTGACTGTATCACAGTAATGCCACATACCTACAACTAATTAAAAAATAAGCAAATAGCTCCCTTTGGGCATCAGGAGGCAGATTCAGAAACTGCAGCACTTCCATAACAATCCTACTTCTTTGATGAGAACATTGGGCCTGTTGCACAAAGGTAATAAATCTTTGAGGTAAGCAGATTGGACCCTGCTCTTGATCTGTCAGTAACCACAACTCTGAGAAAATTCTTCACAGAAGACAGCTTTTCTTCTTCCTGCTAATTCAGCTTTTGGCTTGGAGGCAAAATAAATTAATTCAAAGACATGCAGTTAGGAAGATGTGACTGAAGCTTAAAAATACAGGAATGAAGAAATTCAGCTGACATGAGTGTAACTGGACCACCGGGCACTTTTCACTGTTTTTATTGAATTTGGACTTAAAAAAAATATTTCCAACCAGTGCTCATAGGATGTGGCAGCTGGACAAAGAGTAGTAGCAGTAAAAAGGGCAAAGCTGATTGCTGGACTTTGCTAGTTCTCCTCTTGTCCTGTTCTCATAACTCTCTTTCAGTGGGTTTGTTCCTTATGCAGCAATAGTTAACAAGTAGTTAACGCTTCTCTGGGCACAAAATGAAGCATGCAATAAGAGAGAGACGTCACCATATGTCACTAGTGGTAGGGGTTACCTCAGCCAAGCTCCAGAAGTTCAGGTGATAAGAGAATCCCAATATGAGAGACCTGTGAACGGCAAGCTTGATTTGGCAGCTTTCTGAAGCTCTGGGTCTCGTGGTGAAGGGATGTTACGGCTTCCCATGCCTCCCACAGCCAGCATGCTCTGACCTGCTCATATTTGGCTACAGAAAACCCTCTTTCCACAACAGATATGGTGTCAAGATTTCAAACTGCCTCATGGCAGGGATTTAACACAGTAAATTCCTAGTGTATCCCTGGGAGGAGGGTTGTGTTATTGCTTGCTAGTGTTTCTTCAGTAAGTGCCCATGGGAGTAGATTAAAATCTTGTAATTTGGGAGGAAGGAGTTAACTAATTTGGTTGGGTAGAAAATGCCTAGAGCTTAAGGGAAACAGAGGCCAGAAGTGATGATCTGCTTGGAGGTGGAATTCTCACTGTGAGGTTTCAAGGCTTCTGTCTACATTTCTGATCTCTGCACCTTGATCACCCCTTCATCTGGCAGCCAAGAATGTGCTGTCTCGTCCTGGCGGGACCTCCGTGGTTTGAAACACAATTTGGAGTTCTTGGATCCAACTCTAGGGTTAATTTGGTACTGAATGTGTCCAAGACGTGGAGAATGAATTAGAGACCAGAGAAACTGAGTGTTGAGGACAGGTAATGCCTGTGAACAAGCAGATCTCTGACCTGGCACATACAGCTATCCTGCCTCCATTCTCTAAGGGGTGGCTGTCTGTCCCGTGTGCTGACAAGCCTTGCGCTTGGGTCAAAGCCCATAAGGGCAATAGGCACATGTGGCAAGGATGGACTAGATTCAAGCTAAGATGGGAGAAATGTCAACAACTATTATTTCCTTGAGCTCTGCCAGGGAAATATTGCTGTTTTTTCAGGGCTATATATTTTAACCCTAGGAAGATCTCTCTTCCTTGGTGCCCAGAGGCTGGATGTTATCAGGTCAGGCACTTCAAAAGCACAGTCTTCTCATTCCCCTATCTGCACCGTGTAAGCTGAAAATGTATTTCTTTCTTATCACCCCTCTTGGTATTATCTGGGAAACACAGACCTGGAGCTTTAATCATTTTATTTCTGAGTCTCCTTGACAGTATGGAAATTTATTAACCCATGAGCTATTGTGTGTAGCGGATTGTGGTGCAACTCTTTGGAAATCCTGTGTGTGTGAAGGAGAACCCAATGAATACAGAAGCAAGTAGAGCAACAAAGGGCCTTTATGTGAATATCTCTACTTTTTTACTCAGTGAAAGCTCCTTACATTCTGTAAAATTGAAGCAGATTGGGACAGATTTCCCAGATGATTAAAATTCCATGAAGGTTATCTAGTGTTATAAAAATAAAAGCCTAAGGTCTTCATAGCATGTGCGACAACATCCTGGCCAGTCTGTAATTGCTGCTAACTGATATCTAAATGGTAAAGTACAAATCGTCTTTGAACTGGGCTGGTACTGTGAAAGCTTTTTGAAAAGTAGGTTAGTCCATGCTCACTTCTGCAACTTGGCTCGCATTGTTCACTGGGCCTCTGCCAAACATATCTGTTGTGTAATTATATGGCTTGCTTTAATAAGTTCACAGACATTTCGAGGGATGTAACTAACATTTCCTTCTCCTTTCTGTAATTATACAATACCCACCGCAATGAGACCCAAGTCCTAATATGGTGGACCCAAGCCATCATTTAGCGTAATAATCAAAGGAAATGCAGAACATCAGAACACAGAAACACTCAGTACTATGTTGAAACAGCTGAGAGAACATCTTTTTTAAAAAAATGTACTCTATAAAAGCGTAAGAGCAGTTCTTTGTTTGCCTGGATAAATTGACTAATTTCCTTGTGAGAAAAAAAAAAGTTTCCACACTATGCTAGAGACTTATAAAAACTCTTGGCTAAAACCAAGAGCAGTCTCGGTGAAGTCACCTTCATTCCTTGAGATTCCTGCATGAGACAGTCAGAACACGGTAATGTGGGCATGGTTTCACATCCCCAGTCTGACTGCACAGACAAGCCAGCATACATGACCGAGGAAGGGGCGTTTGGGAGAAAGATTCACATGTTTTTAAACTTGAAAAAAGAGTTCCCAAAATGCTTTCATTGCATTGGAGTGTTTCTAGATTGTTTCCTCCAAATAACTAATCCCAGAATATTTGACTCAGGGTTGTTTATTTCATGCTCATGTAATCCTATGGAAATAGGACAATTTTTATGTTGAGGTACTAGTCAGTATGATTGAGGGTATTGGAATCTAGACCGTACAATTTAGAGCTTCTTTAAATGGTTCCAACACCACATCTAAGCTCATTGGATTTATTTAATATATATTGCTAGGAACAGCCTTGAAAGTGATCTTCCTTACAAGAGAAATCTGTGGTCTTTCAAAGAATGAATAAAATATATCTATAGAAAATATACATGAAAGATCAAGCATTTTGTGATCACAACAAATGTCCAGCTTGCCAGGGCTTTATGGCCTACTACATAAAGTTCATTCTAGCCAACTGTAACCTTAACGTATTTCTTTGACAAGAACCTAGTCACAAAGCAGCACTGCCTAGCAGCCCAGCCATCCCGGCTGCAAACCCTCATCCAGAAAGTGAATATATACATATATATATGTGATGAAGATACGTTATGGCTTACCTAGGTCAGAGCACTGCACCACGCGAAGGTGACACTGGCAGCGGAAGGGGCATATTGGTCCATATCCAGACATGACAGGATCCTCTGTTGGAGGCAGATCAGCAGATCCTTCATCCTCTAGCATAAAGTCAAACAGGCCCTTTTGGTGGAACGGCTTGGCCAAGCATACTGGCAGCAGAAGGACGAAGAGGACAGCCAGCTTCATGGCTTAGTTCATTGACTCCGAGCAGGACCTAGGAATCAAAGCAGGAGATTTCAACCAAAAGTAGCAGTTTTCCATAGCTGCACAGTTCCTGCTGAAGGAGGTCCAGCATATCCACCAATTGCATAACTGTTCCTTTCAGCAAGTGAAAACCGAATTTTGAAAATAGGGCAGTTATGTGATAGGAGTCTGGTAACTGCTTGTCAATGAGCTTTTTTCTTTTCTTTTCTTTTCTTTTTTTTTTAACAGAGCAGTTTTGAGGCAATTGTAAACACATCTGTTTGTATATTTAGAGTAATAGTTATTAGAAACAGGCAGCACTGTCAACTTTGTTATGCAAAAGAGTCAACACAATAAGCCACATTTTCCATTCGTCCGTTTTCTGCCAACGTAACAGTCTATTTGATTTCATTAGCATTTGTTTCATAGCAATGAGTTTCTTCCCTGGGGATGAACCTGAGGTTCCCAAATTCACTGTAACGCATTATTTCATGTCCTGAAAATTTTTTTTTTAAGTGGCAGCTTGCTGTATGTTTTAAATTATAGCCTAGTAAAACTGTTTGGGAAACAGACTGATGGGGTGGAAAGAGAGAGAAAGGAAGATCTTTAGCCATTTAAATGAGCTGTACTTCTTTCTCAGTTAAATAGCACAATAAAACTGAATATAGTGTTGTGTTATATTGGATGTTCTTGGCTTTCCTTCCAGATCTTTGGCTATGGTATCCCATGTTATAACAATGTACTCTGAAAATCCTCTTTTTGCACTGCATAAGCATTTAAACTGATGCTTGTAGAATTGTCAGCATACTTTATATTGGACCTCATTCTGCAAGCTTCCAAGGAAAACTGTTTAAATATGTGTTAAATATGTGTTTTCAAGACTGAGACATTCACTTCACAATATTGTACATTGCACTATGTTGTTGCATGCTGATGAGAAACTACACAACAGCTGTCTTCAGGTTTTGCATCAAGGCTATATAGATCAGCTGTTTTTCTGAAAATTGTTTTCGTTTGCTATCTGCACTGTATGACGAAACATTTTTTTTTAATAGCGCTTCATGAAACTAATAAATAATGTCACAACCGCCCTCCAAAAAAGAACTACCTTCAAGTCATCTACTGACAGAAAAACAGTCTTGTCCTTTGTTTAGAAGTGTCATCTTAAAATGTATAACATAGCCTTAAATACAGTTGTTTTCCTTTGTAAATAAAGCAAAAATGTTCATTAGGTTCTTCAGGTGCAAAACTGGGTCACTGAAATTCACTTCCGGAGTGCATTATCAGGGTGCTAACTTACCTAGCAGGAATTACCCAGCAGGAGTTACCATACTTATGGTTATGCTCCATACTGACTAACAGAGGGGTAAAGCAACCTGGTTGAGAGGAAGAGGAGTATGAATGTCTCCCTCTCTCCCCTGACAGAGGGAAGCTGCTAGATGCCTTACATAACTGATGATCAATGAGCATAGTAGGGCCCTTCTTTCTAGAATACCACATCCAGGTATGACAAAGGAACTGGTTAGCATAAGAAAAAGCTAAACAAACACAAATCACCATCCTGGAATTAAATGCAGTCTCTATCATGCTTGGGTTCAATTTTCTTTATAAATTTGCTCAGACAGATGCCCCTAATGCAAGCTGGCTAAGCAGTTCATCTTCACTTTCGAATGAGTGGGTAAATATGCTAGCACTTCTGCCTTCCACCTAATAGCAAGGCAGGTATTTAATGTCTTTAAATGTCCTCGTGACTTCATAGCAAGCTCACGTGGTGTCAGACTAAAGTCTCCTCCATGACAAATAAACCCCCACCGGTGCCAGCGCTGGGTCCTTGCCCAGCACCGCCCCTGCAGAAGGGCCAGGGTGGCACCGCAGAGTGGGGTGAGCCCTTGCCCTGTCCAGGCTCATCCATCATGGCTTTGGGTGCACGACTGCAGAGCCACAGTGCAGTTTATGGACACTTCGAAACAGGAGGACAGCCATCGCTGTTTGCTGTTCCTTTGTGGAGAAATCAATAAAATGCTAACAGAGAGCAAATCAGGTTTCAGAGTGCCATTAACATCAATAAACATGGAGAAGGCTACATACTAAAGCAGGCATGGTGCTCCGTTATAACTCCAGCTATAATATATCACTATATATATTTTTAAATCTACTTATATTCCTGCTAATAGCACGGCAGCAGCACCATCCCTTCCAGGAATGTGCATTCAGGACCCTTTGCTGGAGCTGAATTATTGCCCAGAAAAACTATTCAACGGCACACTGGCACTATCTTCACACTTTTTGTTCACACTAACACTAATAACTTCACTTATCTCAGTTAAACACTGCAGAGGGCCTTTTCCTTCATTTATTCCTTTGCCAAAACTATAACAAATTTAGTGTCAACTGTGTATGAGAAAGAACTGTAGGACAACAAAAGATTGCAAGGATCTAATCTGAAGACAAAATACAGCATATAACAGATAAAAACTACCTATCTGTCAGGGAATAGGAACACATATGTGTGCATATTTATCTTTATTAATAAACATGTTCCAGCTACATACACATACACCTCTTCCTATTGTTTATATTTGTAAATTAATGTAAACAGTGAGATAAAGAATATATACAGCACTGTGCTAGTAAGAAATGTTTGCATTTCACTTAGAAAAAAATAGGGAGGGAAAAAATTATCTGAATTCTTAAATGTCTGTGACACGGTATTTATGTCTGCAGGACATAACTGTTTAAATTTGCTTTAATTATATGTTTACAATGAAGAAGACTTTTCCACAAACAGAGGAAACTATAGCATACACTTGGCCACATTTCAGTTCAAAATAACCCTGGAAATAAGCTTCATCAGTTCACGTCACCACTATATTGGTGGTCTTTTTGTCAGTTTGCCTTAATTTTAAGCATTAAGTATTAGTTCATCCACTGTCAGAAATCTCTTAAAATGCCACAAAAAGCAAGCTGAACGATACGTGCAGTTTCCAGAAATCCCCTACGTTGTATGTTTTATCCATTTTGTGCAATAAAGTCCAGCTGCAGAAACCCAGAATCTGGGAGTTTAAAGAGATTAAAACTCCACTGACAGAAGCTTCAACTCCAGAAATATCCTTTTCTCTGTTTAATTCACAGGCACCTTTAAATGCAAGTCCCCTGTTTGTATACTGTAACACAGCACGTTCTAACGTTACAAAGGCGCACATTCAGTCTGCTTAACTATCGACGGCACGTTTTTCTCCCTGAAATTGTAATTATACTCATTTGGAATATACATGAAGAAGTCTGAAAGAAAAATTTCACAGAGCGTACTTTACAGCCAGAAACATACAAACTCACACATTTTTAACACTCACTACATCGCCCACTCTAAACACTGGACTGCAAACAGAGAACATATACTGCTGCAAAAGTTTACAGTAAGGAAAAAGAAAGGACTATAGCGGTGCTTATACAAATCAAAACAAAAGACAGAACAGTCAAACAAACAGTAGGAAACGCGCACAGCCCTTGAGATCGCATTCTCATGTTCTCAAGCAACAAAAATGCCGGATACAACATTTAACATTGCTAAACTTTTAGTAGGAATTTTCTGCCTTCTCTTAGAATTCAACTAGCTTGTGCCGTAGACTTGCCTGAATTTTATTAGTCTGCAGCATAGTTCAGGAGAATTACTGAAAACCATACCTTTTAATCCAGGGATTTGCAACAGGAGCTCTCAAAGCTGAGATGTAATTAAACTAAATATTCAACCCAGGCAAAAGGCTTTGCAGGTGTGGAAAGGAGGAGGGGGTAAGTTCAGCTCAGTGACTGTCACTTGGTGGAAAACCCTCCTGCTTCTATTCCATAGCAC
Organism: Eudromia elegans; assembly: GCA_003342815.1. Classification (NCBI taxonomy): domain Eukaryota; kingdom Metazoa; phylum Chordata; class Aves; order Tinamiformes; family Tinamidae; genus Eudromia; species Eudromia elegans. The sequence goes on along the minus strand of PTEX01000056.1, from coordinate 3,069,456 downwards.
AGTTAAAAAATAAGGTTTCTCTCAATGAACACAATCCAGGCTGACACCCACATTAGATCATATGGTAATGATATGTCTCCTGTATTGTAGCCAGAAACTTTATCAGCTCTTTTGCTTTCTTTTCCTCTTTTTATTTTTTTCCCTTGCTTTATTTCTTTTTCATCTGTTTAGGATCCCAAACTACTGGTATACTATATGGCATGTTCAGATGTAATTCATCTTGTTTTATTTATGTCCTTAAAGCATATATTTAGTAAAGTTTTCTTGGTCTTAACTGTGTTTTTCTTTTTTCTTTTTTCTTTTTTTTTCTGACTCATTACCAAGAAAAAGAAGTTTGGCTGTTTCTCTTGTTTATAATATTTGTAATTAAAGTGCATGATAAAAAATAATTTTAGAGCGTGTCAAAGTGGAGAATAACGTCAGGAAAAAAGGGGTAACTTTAGGTAAAACTATTTGTACAGATATGAACCTGCCTATATGTTTATGCTATAATCGTTGTCTAAGCCAAGTAGTATAACCTATAATATACTATTATTATCCTATATAATAATAAACTTTTTATGTATTTCTTCAAACTATGGCATGTTTTCAATATATATATAAATCATGTTTTCATTAGTAGAATGACTCTAACATTTGTGGTTAGGACTGCTTTATATAAACTTTTCTTTTTTTACTGCATTCTCACCAGGGCAGCAACACAGAGGGGAAATTAGTTTTAACTCATTTTTTTCTACATACAGTGGGGCTTTTATAAAAAATACATGGAATAACTTATCTGGCTCATTGTTTTTATTTTAGTACCCTGTTTTGATGCAAATATCAATAGACACTAAAATGCAGTTTCTGTCCTCCTGCACAGTTTTAAAAGTCCACTAAACTCAAAGGAGATGAAGCACAATAATTGCTATTTATTTAGTAACCCAAACACAGTGTGAACATGTGTAGCTTCCCTGTGCTGTTAGATGTCCTGTCTAAATACAGGAGTCTTGTGTCTCTGTTTTGACTTGCACCCTTTTATTTCTGCCCCTAGGCTAGGACCAGGTGCAAATCTGAAATTAAAGCCTGTGAAATGTGAAAGGTTGTTGAAAAGAAGTCTGAATTTTTAGAAACACAATAAACTATTGAAAATTTAGCTGTTCTCTTCATTTGATTTTAAGAATTATTATATGTTCTTTCCTTTGGTGAAAGCAAAAATGGTGGAATAATTGACTTCTAGTTTTGATCAGTGTAGCACAAAGATGTAATCAGATTTTGTATTACAGATTCTGTTTATATTACACTGTAAAAGTAAGGATCATTTATTCCTCTGGAGGTAACTTCTTTCCCCTTCTTCTCTCCTAGATTCAAAACTGCCCATTTCTGTTGTGACATTTTCTATACATAATTAGTTGTGTTCCGAGCTTTCATGCTTACAACAAAGCCTTATCTTTGTCCAGAAGTGTCGCCATGAGGCTTGCTGAAATCTTGGCTGCATCTTAGTAATGTTAGTTATTTGAACCTTGGTCACCAGCTGCATCTGCTGTTTAAAAAACATTTCAAAGCAAGATTTTGATGAGGAACAGGTCAGGTTGTCAGTTTGCTTCACAAAGTCTATCCATATCCTTTCCCAGTAAAATCCTAATTCATTTATTCCAACATCTATTTAGGGGGTCGGGAGGTGTTAAAACTTCATAGCTTAATCATGCCCTTATTTGGAGACAAGGGAGGGAATGGACAGCTCTCCTTTTTTTGCCTTTGGGATTATGGACACTCAACACACTTGCAAAAAAATTAGATATCAAGGTGGGAGCAGGTGGATGATGAACTGGGGAGATGCAGCTCTTTCTGAAGAGCAGCTGGTACAGGCAGAAGAAGACTTCTCCTTTTCCTTAAAAGTAGCCATCACAAGCAAGTCAGAGTAGAAAGTATGTTACTCCCTTTAAGAAATCACTAATTTTGGCCACTTTTTTCTGTCAAAATCCAGAGAAGAAGGAGTATGTGTTAGATGCCCAACGTCTCCCAAAATACAAAGTGTGGTATGTGGAGGCCTAAGGGGGGAGAGGGAACTTGGGAGACTGAACTGTGGCGCAGTACCCTACTAAGTGAATGTGCACCCTATTCTTCGGGTCATTTGTATGCTCAGATGGGAATGTGAGATCCTTTCTGGTACAAGTAATCCCTCACCTCCATTCCTATGTAACTTAGAAGACAAACACCTTTACCAAAAAAAGAAGTCACTATGTTATTTTAGTGTCAGTGACTGTGATTGATGTCCTTCCCAATCTTATCTACTTTAACTACAGCTTAGTCAATACAAAAACATCATGATTAGAATAACTGTTTTCTGTAAGATTTCATTAGTCCATCCTAACAAACCTTCATGCTGCTCCAATTACAGATTCCCAAAAAGTTACAGGCAACTGTGTGTTAATGTTATTTATATAACTGTATTTTTATTATATTTTGATGGATAGCATCTGTTTCATTGGCTACTATCTTACTTTGGGGACCTTCCAAAGGGCAGGATAGAAGAGAGGGAGCCTGCTTGTTCGTCTCATGCTGGCTGCTGTGCCCAGGTCCAGTGGCAATTTTTGCAGGAAGGAGAAAAACAGCTGCCTCATGAAGAAGAGGATGTGCCCTGGGCAAGGAACATCTGGCACCTGGTTCTGGGGTTTGGGGCAGAGGCAGCAGGCACCCGGCGCTGCTGGCATGGTTTGCAAGATTCCTCAGAAGAATGGGGAACAGAGGGGTGGAAGGGAAAAATGGGGAATGCAATCTGTAGGGGGTGGAAGAAAAAACTATATTTGAGGAGCCTGGAAAATATCTTTACAATCTGGAAAGTTACTGGAAAAACACCAAGGCAGGAGGAGAAGACCTGTCCTTCAAGGACTCTGTGGCCCAGAAATTCAGGTTCTTTCTTGCACAAGGCTTTCTCTCCTCCAGTGTTTGTTGTTTTGGGCTGTGTTTTCACAGATACCAACTTAGGCAAGCCAAGTCAGTAGTGTTTTTTGAGGTAAGGACGGGGGTGGCAGGAAGTTCTGCCTCAAAGCCCTCATTAAGAAATGAGGTAAGTGACCCTCTCCAGCAGGAAGGAATAACAGGAGATCATATGTTTAGGTGCCTCTTAGGGGTCCTCTCCACCACCACCGTCATTGTATCTGGTGCCTGGGCTTTACGAGCTCACAAGGACAAAATCGTCACCCATGCACTCCGATGTATCACTGACCATCTCTCCTTATACATCTTTCTTATGTATAATGATTTCTTTCAAGCACGTGTAGGAAACTCTTCTTTACCATAGCAATGGAGTTCCTATAAAGGAAAGGTGGGTAAATATTGACCTAAGACTACTAAATATTGATCCAGGTAAATATTGAACCAGGCACGGCATGACAAGGTGGCTAACAAGACAGAATTCTAATTACAGGATATTTTCAATATCAAAATTTCCTCCAGTACTCTGTGAGCTTAAAATGATACCCCTGAACTTCTTGACATTTCTACAGATCAAAAGGACCAATATATCAGATTTTGGATGTGTGCTTTCAAAACCATTATTTTTCTGCCAGTGCGGAAGCATCTCTTCTGTAACAGTTTAAGCAAAACACAATCAAACTTCTCTTCAAAATAGGAGAGAATTGTCTCTTTGGAAGAAGAATCTCTCCCATCATTGTCTGTCTTCCCTCATTTCTCCACGCCACAAGACCATGTGCTATGTAGGCCACCCCTAGCAGCATAATGACATGGTTGTCTCTGCAGAAAGTCTGTGGGATGTGCAGCACACTGCAGAAAACAAATTCAACCTGTCCTCTGCCCTACAGACAAAGCATCTTTCATGTGATGACATCTTTCACCTTGGGCTCTTTTCTTTGGAAGGGTCAGTCTGTTCCTGTACTCAGTGCTGGCATTCATTTCCACTGCCCTTAGCACTCCTGGATCAAACTGCTTTGTCCAGCTGCATCCAACAGCTGAAGGAGATAAAGATAGGTCAATGCAATCTTACTATACACTTTCACATGCTCTGAATTTAGCTTCCAACCTGGAGGAGGAAGTCTGTCCTAACTGCTCTTCACATTTTCACAGTATAGACTATAGAAGCACGTACCAAGGTCACTATTATTTATCTACCTCAAAAATAAAATGAATAGGTAAAACTAGGTCTTTCATGAGTCCTCCCAGCCACCAACCATCTTAGAAGTACAGAGTGAGAGATAACTAGATGCCATTGTAGAACCAGAGATCCCCAAACTTCATCTTGACTAAATAATGATGAAGAAAACATATGCAAAAGCATTTACTTCCAAATGCACTGATATGCTTTTGTATCACTACTTGGGTACTCCATTTGTTGTGCTTCTGCTGGCATTACCTATTTTTCCTGCCTAACACCTGTGCAACTGTGAGCAGTCTCCTGCCTTTAGGAAAATTTCTGTATATGAAAGCAACAGCATTCTGGCAGATCCCCCTCACTGAAGAGTCAGTGGGAAGCCAAGGCTACACTCCCGGTGGAAGAGACAATCTTGAGAAAACCTTCCCAGAAAAGAGGGTCACTCTGGCAGTGGGGAGCTAATAAAAAAAAAAAAATTGATAGCCCTTAGATCATTCTCTGGACGACTCCCACCATCCCAGCTGGATTACACAATGCCCTAGAAAAGGATCACAGTAGTTCACGCAGTTGTTGGAACCGTACGCCTTGCGTGTCCTCTGTTTCTCAGGGGTTATGAACCCGCATGCAAAATGAGACACATCCTGTGCAGCCTTGTGTCGCTCAGGAACCTATTCCCAGATTATGAAAAACATGTGAATGGCCAGGTCGTATCCTTCATTTCCGATTTAGTCATCACAGACAGCAAACTTTTTCAGAGGGAAAAAATGAATGCATTACTGAGGAAAGTCTTAAATAAAGAGTGCAGGACCAAAAAGAGGGCATTTATGATACGATTTATGTCTGTGTGTCTATATTAAAGTGCCCATTTTTCTATATTGGCAATCTGTGAGGAAATAAAAAATTTCTATCTTCAACTCTGCTAAAGAACATATGAAGTAGTGACTTTAAAGTTGTAAACAATGACATAATAAAACTTACTGCTTCTGTTTGGGATTTTGACCTCATTTTACTGAAGAACTGTTGAGAATCTTTAAAGCAGTACTGATGAGTACATAAGCTCCAATTCTGTTCAAACATGTGTTTCCTGTGGAGTACAAATAAAAATGATTTTCTCTTAAAAGCTCTCGAACCTTTCAAGTACCTAGCTGCATTTGAGATAACTTAAAGACAACATGGGAGCAGAATCCTGATTACATTGGGGTTGTCATGTCCTGATAGTACATGATAGAGAGAGAGAGAGGTGGTCATGACAACATGGTGCAAGGTATTCTAATTTTATCTTGTTTTAAGACATGGAAAACTAGAACATAAGTCTCATGTGGAATTAGGGTCACCAAACATAAATATTGCAGGTAAACTCAGAGAATTGCAGAGATATAGCACTGGTAGGAGGCTTCAAAATTTGCCATGCATTTCATTGAGTGTTCAGAGAGAAACCACCTTGCCTCACCATTAGCTGATGACTTGAGCACTAGAATGGATAGACCAGACACTTTTGGCAACTGTTTTTCTATTTTAAGTAGCTTCTACTTTTACTTATATAAATAAACCCTTCAAAGGATTGCCCTGACCTAGTAATTGCACTGATGTTCCTTAACAGCAATTTTCCATAGTTAACCTGAACAAAGACCATACTGAAGTAATGGAGAAAGGATTTTTTCTAAACATAATAGAGTTTAATTCTACCTATAAGAACTTCTAATGTGATTGCACTTCCTTGGGCTATTGAATTACAGCAGAAGATTAACTCTACTAGTAATCATAAAAGTGGAAGACCACTATTTTTAATATTATTCTTTATTTCCTTCTTTATGACATATTTTTCAGTTATTCCTCATAATTCAGAGGATGGCACACACATTCTGAATCAATTGAAGAAAAATAAAACTTTACTTTGACTATCAGTATGCTTGATTTTTATTTATTTGGAGGATTATTTTTTGTAGGTCTGAGTATTTGATAGATTTATGAACACATTGAGACCACACCCTTATGGCTATAAATCACATAATTGTATTGAAATTGAAGCATTTGGAGATTTAATTTCATTTCAAAATCTGGCCACTGAATTTCTTGACTCATCTTAATCTATTATAATATAACAGGAACAAGCATTCCATTGAGATGCAAGTCAAGATTTGGAAAAGTGACAAACACTTATCCATGGACTCTTTAATATATCGGATTTTTTAAGAGACTTTTGAAGTACAGTTTTTGAAAATTGAGTATTTATTAAGGCAATGGAAATGGATACCTGGATATCCCCAAAAATCAGACTTTTGAAATTCTCAGTGTACCAAACTGTTTTTTGATTTTACCAACTAAATTTAAGGATAGAGTTACTTTTCCTCACATATAAAAATGAAAAAGGTTGTTTTAATTTTTTTTTCTTTTGAGATGGAAAGTTTGCATCTAAAGAAGCCACATATATGCTTGCAAGCAAAAATCTGTTCAAGAACTGTTCCTCATTTATAAAACCAAAACCACTTCAAGTTGGATCTTGAGACTTGGAGCATTTGGAGCAGTCATTTGTCATATTTTTGAAGTTCTTCCACTGTGTTCCCGAACTCTCTTTCTTCTCCAAATTGTTTGAATCAGCTCTTTAAGAGGAAATACCTTTATTTTTGTCACAATTAGGAAATTCAGCTCTCTGAGAGGCAGTTAAAACAGTATGTAACCCATTCAGAGCCTACAAAACAGTTACAGCCATTTTCATGTCACTTTAAAATTAGAAAGAGTCATTTTTCATTTTAAAAAGAGGAGACATTTCTCATTACAAACGAGGAGATGGAATGGAGTCACTAAAACAAACAAATATTTTTAAAATGATAGTAGATGAAGGGAAAAAAAAAGTCCTTAAAAGTATGGCCAAGAAAATTCTAAGAACTTAAAGGGCTCAGTAGAATATTTCAAATCTCACAAAAGCTCCCCATTTGTGACTTTATTCTTTTTTTGTGTGTATTTGCGTGTATTTTTTTGTGTGTTATTTTTTCAAGTATGGCTAAGGTATAGGCTATACTTTATCCTAAGGAACAATTTAGTCCAAAGCGTCTATCTAATATTCATGATCTATTTGTCACATGCCCCTCCAGGATAAAAATCTATATGTTTTACAAAGTATCACTCCTACTAGCTCACCTTTCCTACCAGGTCCCAAAGACACTGCATTCTCTTAGCTTCAACAGAATAAACCTCTGGATACTGCAGGCATGCAGCAGATAACTTCTCAATTAGGATTAAGACACTTTGTTAGATATTTATTGTCTTCCATGATCTTGAAGTGTTAAACACCCTAAGAAGGGGACTGGCTCACCTACCTACTCTGATTATTCCCCAACCCATCAACAAAATGCCCTTGGGAGTGCAAGCAGCATTAAAGGCTCCATGGCCAGGTTGGCCTGATGAGCTCAGATACCCAACTAAAAAGTATGGCTCTGGCAGGCAAGCTCTGTTTCATCCCTTGCTGTCTCTTTACTTAAGGCTCTTCCTCCTTTTCTTTTCTTTTTTTTTCTTTTTTTCCTGAAAACTCAGTTTCACAAACTTTATCTTCTAGACATTTTATGTGAAATCTAGTGCAGAGTTATGGAGTTCCCACCATCTACTGAATTTTCCCTCTCTAAATCTCTCTGTGACCTTTCAGTCCTCTCAGGCTTTCAGTTCATTGAGTCAGTTTAGTGGCATTTTCAAAGGCAAGATTCTTCTTCGTGCAATTCCATTTTTTAATAGCAAATGGAAAATTTCTAATGGTGTGTTTTGGATTAAAGGAGAACAAAATTAGTGGCACTGAAGGGCTACAAAATGTGTGAAATGTTATTGCCAAATATGCTGGAGACAGCAAAATGTTTTTGTACTTGTTAAAAATTTTAAACCATGAAGGAAGGTTCAGCCTGTCTGAGAATATTTTTTTTTATGGCTTCTCTTATGAGATTATATCTCAGGATATTTTATTTTTAAAAAATAGAACCACAATATGCCCTTCTGTTTATAATTAAAGATCAGGGTCTGTAAAAGATGAAAATTCACGTTCTTGTATTTCACATCTGAACTTTTAAAAATAATCTTACATATCTTTCATCAAGGAAAAACAGGGTCAAATTACTTCTTTGTAATGAAAGTTTGTACAATATTTATTGTAGCTTGAATTCATTTTCTACACCATTCTGAGAATTGCTTGGCCTCTTTTGAAAAAGCTGTGAATTTTGTCATTCTCTGAAACAAATATGTAAGTATGTATTTTTATCTTATCCAGTTAAAAAGTGATGTACACAAAGGATTTTTCCATTATTTATTTTAAAAGAAGTAGGATTCACTCTCAGATACTAATAACAGAGAAGCCATGTGTTGGCTGCTAAGTAGGAGTCTATGAAACATTGTGTTAACCTTATGATTCCTGTGACTATAAACTCTTAAGGCAGTCAGACTTCATACAGCAAATTAGTGCAGAATGTGACTTAATTACATGCGGCATTTGTAGGCATCTTGGAAACTTTACCCCTTCTTTTTTCTCGTTTCACTCAGTTGTGAACACAAGTGGCTGATGTGACATACGCAAGAGCACTACCTGCCGCTGACCTGCAGTGTGCCCTTTGCTCAGGTTTCCCAGGCCTTTTACCTCAAGGGCAAAAGCTTCATCTTGGTGTAGGTCTACTATTTATCACTTTTTTTTTTTTTTTGGAAAAGAAAGAAAACACCTTAATTCTCTCAGTCCTTCACTTTTGGAGAAAGGTGTACCTAAGATCGTATTTAACTGGAAATGTTGCTTATAACCAATGGCTTATACTCACATGTAATTTTTATTTAGAAGCTTTAGTCTTATATTATTTTATCAGAATATCCTTGTTTGCCTTTGTATTCATTCAGATCTTTGGAAAAAAAAAAAAGACTTGAAAAAGACCAAAAACAATCAGATATGATTTTTTTTTTCATCTGAATTGAGTATATGTCTTTATGAAAGTGTATCAAAACATATAGCAGAGAATTTCTTTTTTTTTTTTTTTTATATTATTTCTAAAAGAGCCAAAAAAATCAAATAGAAAATAAGTGAAAAGTTATTTGGCTGCTATAGAGTTCTATTTACACAAAATTTCTGCTGAAAGAATCTCATTAATTATTTCATTCTTTAGGGTTTTGGATCATTTATATAAAGCCATATTTATTTTATTTCTTTTATTTGAATAAGATTTTTTAGGTAAGTAACTATAAACTGATGCCACACATCTCCTTTGTTTAAATGTACATTACTCATTAACTAGCTATATATTAAAATAAAAATGGCATGGTGTTTATGGGGCTGCCAAGCGTAATGAAAACTAGCAGTTAATCTGACACACCAGTCTCATGGGTTGGTGGTCTGTAAAGGTTGTAGGCAAGTGTGATAAACACTGTTTTGACACTGATTTCTTTTTGAGCTGATGGCCCCATGGCACTTTTATATAAACGGCATGTCATATCTTTGAAGGTGAAGCGCAGCGTGCAAGTTGCATGGATAACAGAGATGTGGGAGAGGGGCCAAAAGAGATCCTCTCGCCCTCCTTCCTGCTGAGGGATCCGGGCTCCAGCAGAGCACCCCGGGAGAGGTTTGCTCGCTCCCTGTGCCGGGTGCTGCTCCCTGCACCAGGGCCAGCTCAGCAGTGCCCCGCTCCTGGCACGTAGCTCTCCTGTTACTTAGCAATCCTTGGGGTCATTAAACCTTTCCCAATATTTGATCTGAGCCTTTGGTTCTAATTAAGCCAATTACTTTTTCTTCTAGGGGAACTGTAGATCACTGTCTTCTTCCTACTAATCTTTTGCATATTGATGCTGTCATCACATCCTTCTTCAAGCTTCTCTTCTCTAAAGAAATACAGGTCCTCTAAAGCTTTTCTCATGTTATTCTTTTTTTTTTTCTTCCTCCTCTTATGACTCATTTATTCTCCCTGTGATTCTCTGGAGTTAAAATGGGATACTTAGAACTTAATGTGATTTTTCACAGGACGGCGGAACAGTGGAAAAAATATCTTCTATGCCCCACCCGCTATGTTTAAAGTCTTATGTTTCAATACCAGCTTTTAATTTTATGTATTTTTTGAGAGTAAGGATTTTCAGAGGCATTCACTCTTGGTCTAATTTTCTTTCCTTTCAAAATGATTACATTTCTTCTTTTTCAGCCCAATAAAATCAAAGAGAAAAAAATTATTTTGGAGGTAAAGGATGAGCCTTTTTTGGACTGAGCTTTTCTTCATGTGTTATATTATCTCACATATCTTCAAAATATATTAAAACCAGCAAATTTCCATTTGACTATCCAATATCAAGGCACCAAACTAGCTGCCATGTAAAAATTACAAATTATCTCCAGTGACTTAATCATATCCTGTTACCTGGTTCCTCCTTTTTGATGATACTTTTTAAAAGAAATATTCTTGAGGTCTACTGGGGATCTACCCAGCTTGATGGCATTACAATCATTTTTTAAAAAGTTGTGGTATAGTTTATTTTTGACGCTGACCTTCTCTCACAGTCTTTAACTGGCTGACTTAGAGTACTGAAACAAGATATAGGCCAACAAAATAGTTCACAAATCAGAAATAAGCATTTCTGAAAACAAGCAAATGTCACTACACTTTCTGAGTTAAGCAGGGAGAGTCAAGAGATCGTTTTTGGGTTAAGAGAATACAAAAAGTGGCTGAATGGAACTTTCAAATTTTCTATAGACTTCAGGATTGCCTTAATCATTAGATTTGAGTTCATCTTCAGAAAGGCTAATGTCTAAATAGCCTCTTCAAATTTGTATGCCAAAGCTCTGAAAACTATGTAAATTAGGGATGACAGGATTTTATTACAGTTTCTTTTATTTGTTCTGTGTTGTGAGAGCATGAGGCAAATAGGACCCAGAGAATGCAGCATTATCAGATGGGAGCCAATTGCACCATTGCACTTAGGGTTCAGAGAAAGAGATCAGCAGCAAATATGTCTGTGTCTGTGTGTGTATATATATGTGCTTGTTTCTAGACACTGTTCTGCATTTAATAGAGAATGAATAGAAATGTACATTCACCTGAAATGCCTGGTATAACAGATCTTCCTGAGTTTCTGTGGAAGAGAGCAGTGCTGCACTCAGTAAAAATACTGTATCCTTTGAGGAATTGCAGACTGAGGTTCCTTTTGTTTCTCTGGTGAAAATATTAATTATTAAAATTTAATAAGAACCCATATCCAATCTAATATAATTGGATTTACAACAGTCATCTAAATTTGTTTGATTGTTTTTTGCACTCTTGCAAATTTCATTTGCAAATATTTGACAATTTGAAGAGCATATTATTTAGAGAAATCACGTGGCTTGTCTTGTTTGATCCAAATTCATAGAATCATGGAATTATTATGGTTGGAAAAAATGTTTATTGAACACTGTCAGAGACAGTGACTCCACCACTTGTCTGGGCAGCCTATTCCAATGTTTCACCACTCTTTCCATGTAGAAATCCTTCCTGATGTCTAACCTGAACCTCCCCAGGTGCAACTTGAGGCCATTTCCTCTTGTCCTATCAGTAGTTATCCTGCAGAAGCGATTGAGCCCCACCTCACTACACATTCCTCTTTTCACACGTGTCTGAGGTAAGAATTTATGAAATAAATTTTCAGTGCAGTTGAGCCTGGACTTTCCTCTTTATTAGCACAATAAAAATGTGGATGCAAATTTTACAGATATCCATTTCATGTGAGCCATTTACTGTGGGAAAAGATCACAAAAAGATAGCCAGGGAGCTTTATCACTGCAGTTCAGCAGGACTGTAGACACACTTCTTTTTCTTCTGGTATTGAACAAATTATTTGCAGTCCAGATATTTACTTTTTGAAAGCCATGGTATGGAAAGTCATTAAAATTCATTGTTTTCTGTATTAAAGGCTACTAAATGGAAGACATTGCAGAATGCAAGATGTGTATTCCTTGGATATCTAGCAAGTTTATGCTCTAACACATGAGACTATAAATAACAGATGATGGCTGTGAGTGAGCCTTGACTGTCAAAAACCACGCCATTCATATGTGATTGCATGTGAATAGCCCGAAACATTAAATAAATTAGAGGGGAAAAACAAAGAAGGTAAGAAAGAAAAAGAGGATGTGAGAGTGCTAGAAGGAGAAAGATTAAAATTCAAGCTACACCTATTGCCTGCTAAACTGAATCACTTTAGGATTTCTTCTCCTTGCACATATATTTTTCTGCATTTTTTCCCATTATTCATCAACCAGATTTAAAAAATACGTACACCTAAACACTCCCACAAGGCTACATTTCTTTTTATTTTTCTTCCATGCTGAGAAATTTCTCCAGGTTCTTCTAGAAAAAAGGAACCTGTATTTTTGCAGTTTTTATGTTCAAAGCTTCTTAATTATTTTAAAAAAATAAAAAAAAAGTGGGCCATTTTATTTCAAAGTTATAGATGGTGTGAACACTGAGATGACATAATTGTCAGCAAAACTCCTTAACTAACTTGCCTGTTTATGCTGGGCTACCCTGGTGTTGTTTTAAGATTATATGGAGTAGGATAAGGGCAGAAGAGTAAAGTTTTTCACAGGGAAGCCAGAAAGCTTGGGTAGTTTACCTAGGATGCATCTAAAGGGAAGCACGAGGCATGAGGGTCCTTAAAAATTAGTTGCCAGAGGCAACTATTTAGTGGGCAAATGTATGTATTAGCTTTTTTTTTTTTTTTCTTTAATAAAGTTTCTTGCTCAAATATTACGGCATTATTTAACAAATTGCTTTACTTAACAAGTACCATTTTTCTGTGGTGCAAGTTATTTAATAAGTGAGGGATTTTCCCTAAAAATTCAGCCGCTTTTGTATATAATTTAAGAGATTTTTTTTTCCCTTTCCACAGGGTAAAAAATGTTCTAAAAGTTTGTTTAAAAGAGGGCAATGACCACTTCCTGGTATCATGTAAAAGTAAAATAAATATTGTTCACAGTCCAGGCAGTCACAGTATAAATAGATTATATAAGGAGGCCGTGAGAAAGCCGCCTGAATTAATAGGTTGAGATATGAAAGTAGTTGGAATAACAACATTGTACAATCATAGTGCATTTATTAAAAGGCATTTTAATTATTTCAAAGCTATTCCTCTTTTATTTCATGAAAAAAAAATGCAAAATAAAAAATGTTTTTCCCACATAGTTTGGAAGGAAAATGCTCTGTTATAGTCTGAAAAAAGAAATATTTTTATATATATAAAATACATGTATATATATCTTCTGCTTCTGTCCTTTATCAGCTGCTATTAAGGTAGAAGAAACTTAGAAATATATTTTCCAGAATGTCTATGATCAGTTATAAACATGTTCCTTCAAAATCAAACTGGTTTTGCAAAAATACTTTGGACATTTTAAATGTTCTTTGGACAAAATTTTATTCTAGTGGATAGGCTAAAGGATAAAGCAAAGTTAGTTCACACAAGACATTTCTTTTCCTTAACTTCAGTTGATGTTGGATTTGATAAATAGGTCTGTTCTATCTATCAGCTCAATTGTGTTTGCTCAGTGGGAGATGTGAGAATTCAGCATTTCTGAAGGGAGACTGCATATCTGCATATAAGCATGTAAGTCGGGACATGAGTTAAAAAATTTAAGCTACTGTGATACCATGTATGGATAAAACATATGGGAATAGTAGCCAAGACATTTCTCTAATTTTATTTCTGCATTTCATACTTCATCTTTCCTCAGCATGGAATAGGCCTGACATTCTTCATGTAAGGATTTTTGAGAAAATTGTGTAATATATTGCTTTGCATTTGTTACTGGCAAGTTTTACTTTATTGCTACACACATACAGGATATCAGAGTAGGAAGATTATCAGGTTCTGCTACTGAATTGAAATTCATTGATGAATTCAATACACCAGTTTCTTGGTAACATTCCTCTTTGCTAATAATAGATTTCTAAGACACATAAAATATTTCTAAAATCAATAAGGATACATTTATATGTCAGAAAATATATTTCTGTCATCTGAAACACTGAAACAATAGGACACAATACGGGATTGCAAAAGACTTGACGTCTCTATTACAAGGTATTTGTCTACTAACAAGAAAATATACCATCTTGGTCAGTTCAGGTCCCTAGGCATGGTAAAATGAATATTAATATTAGCATGTATTTAAGCAGCATTGAGAAGACTGATTTTTATGTTCCATCTGAGCAAACCTTCTAAAATATGTCATTAGTCAGTGAGCAACACTCAAAAAAGTGCAGAGATATTGATAAATGCAATGTAGTCAAAAACTACAAAAATCTCTGAGCTGGAATGACTTATTCTTAACAAATAATGCCTTTCAAAAATGGAACTCTTTTGTCTTTGAATTATTCACAAAAGGTGAATTTTAAATGTGTGATATTTGTTTTAATGTCCTTTGATCAAAAATATAAGAAATTATTGGATAAAACATTCAATTATTCTTTTGATAGGGCTTTCACATGTATATATAGTTACTGAAAATAAACACAGAAACCAAAAGGAAAATGATTTACAACTTGCTTGAAAATATTTCACCCTCTTGTGTATTTGAATGTAGAGACAACTCAGACCTACTCCCAGTTTAAACCTTTTACAGCAGCGGTATGAAATTTCCAAGCAATTTCTGTGATTTCATAAATAGATTTCCATGAGCAAGTGCTGGCTCTTTTTTTAGAAACAAACTTACATTTACCAATTTTTCTTAAAGTTCTTTGGGATTTTGGATACGATTCATGACAACAAACATTCTCCCAGTTCCTACAGATAAAATATTGCTCATTATTCTGGGTTAAAATTGTACTCTATAAGAAAGCCATAAATATTAGTCAGCACACAAATCATAAATATCAGCTAACCTACTAGTCATGACATGTACACTCATATTTCTTGGTACACCTTATGGGTACATTCGAGAAGTACGAAGGCAATATGGAATTGAAATTGTTCACAGGAAATGATTTTGTTCTCTCGTAGAAAAAAAATCTAAACCATAAAAAATATGTTATATATATTGTCTGAACTCCAATTCTGCATGGTTTTTTTCATTGGTGAAAAATCCCCCAGGACCAAACTCTTTTCTTAAGTTCAATAGATAACGGAAGAAGTTATGGTACCTGTAGCAAACTCAGAAAACCCTTCTCTTCTGGGCAGGAAACAGAATCATAGAATCACAGAATGGCTGAGGTTGGAAGGAACCTTTAGAGATCATCTAGTCCAACGCCCCCTGCTCAAGCACTTAGAGCATGTGGCACAGGGTGGCATCCGGGTGGATTTGGAAGATCTCCAGAGAAGGAGACTCCACAACCTCTCTGGGCAGCCTGTTCCAGGGCTCTGTCACCCTCACAGGAAAGAAGTTCTTCCTCACATGGACATGGAACTTCCTGTGTTTCAACTTGCATCCATAAAGCATATCCTCAAACTCCCAAATGTAGGGTGTGTGTGTGTGTATATATATATATATATATGTGTGTATATATCATATTCTTATTTCATAAATAATGATTTTTTTAAAAATCACTTCTTAATCATCCTTGCTTTCCATACAAGGATTCCTGTATTAAGGCTAACCACTGCAGGGTCGGCCTGACATCTGCTAAAACCTAGATTTCCTAACTGGGCAAAGAACAGACTTAAAAGTCCAACTCTAGGCTCAGTTGGTGGCTGCTCCCAAAAGCCATTGCCTGAGCAAACTCATCCTCGAGGTCTTCCTGAGACACTGTCGTGGTTGCAGGGGAGCATGGACTGCAGTGTCCACGAGTCTAACAGCTCCTGTCGTGGCCATTTCCAAAGAAGGCACAATCCCAGATCTGGCCCATGGTCAGTCCCGTATTCTCTGCAGTCATTTCACCTGTCCAAGGTGCACACAAAATGTTAGAAACCAATTCCCATCCCGAAAACAATTATGAAGTTTCTTTATCTGTGTTTACCAGGCACTGACTATTTTTACAGCAACTGGAGGAGGATAGTCTATTTTCATAGGCTACACAATGAATAATAATCTCAATAATAAGGAAAGCTTGGAAATGGAAGGCAATAAAGCATTCAAATTGATTTCATAAAATACATGATGTTCCTAAAGAAATTCTGCTGATAAGTCTTACAGAAAGTAAGATGTTTGGGCTAGCACTGCTGTCTCTGAAAACTTCCCTGGAAATGCTTTGTTATCAATTCTATGAGCATTATTTGCAAACAATCACAGAAGGGAAAAGTTTGAGTTTACTAGGCAAACATAAATTATCTAAAAATTTCTGCATGCTCCTTTAAAACTTTTTAGGGAACAGACAGCCAACAATCTAAGAAAATTGGGAACTGTTTCTAGAAGGTAACTATAAGACACTTTTTCAGGAAAAAAAAGAAAATAAAAACAGCAAAGGTTCAAAAATTGTTGAGGGACTGACATTTACTTGAAATTTGAGAAAGCTGAATAGATTTAAAATATTGTCTCTTTAAGGCCAACATTATATACTTATGTTATGCAACAGAGGAGAATTAATAGCAGTTAATGTAGAGAAACCAATCTTGGGTTCATGTTATGCTCCAAGTGAGTATAATAGCCAGAGGTTCAATTTCTTCTCTACCAAAAAAATAAAAAAGAGGCCAAGATAATAGCACTACTCCCAAAACCTGACAGACTGAATTTGCTGCTTAAACGGAGACTAAAGTTGCATTCTTGTGGAAACAAATTTTTTAAACGTCTTCCTGACAGCAAAAGTGCTTCCTTCAGAGTAAGGCTGATGGCATTTTCTGAGACTGCATGAGGAGGGCAACACTAGCAGTAGTGACAACAGCTCTATAAATGCCCCAACCCTCTTCCAGGACAACCATCTTCCGTTTCCTTTGCAGCTGATCTCAGGCTTCACCTTTTTTTTCTTTTTTTTTTTTTCCTTAGAAAAACATCATTTTAAAAAAAAAAAAAAAAAAAAAAAAAAAAAAAAAACAAAGACAAATTGGCAACCCTAATTGTGAGTGTTCTGCCTGCCTGTTTATTGGTTTAAAATATTTCCTGGTGAAGTATGAAGACATTTTGTGCCTCAATAGCATGAGTACAATATTCATTGTTTTGAATGACTTAGATCTAGGAGGTTTGTCTGAACAGCTGTAATTTGAAGAGCATATGGGAAAACACTCTCCAAGGAGTAACATGATATCCTTGGACACAAGAGTCGTTTCAAATGAAAATTTCAGCTGATTCCTGCATATTCGTAGTCAGAGCAGAACTTGTGAAGGCACTAAGTCCATGGACGCACAAGCTTTTGGTAATGCTTATATTGTCCAATTCCAAATAGAAGAAAAAAAATGATTGTTCTCACTGCTCATACAGCATTTCAGCCCTTAAAAAGTTAAAAAGCACTATGGCTCAGATGCTGTGCTAACATCAAAGACAGCTGGGTTTGTAGGCTTTTTTTCTACTAAAGACAATGAGGGAGGTGTCTGTTACTGGTTTTAGGAACTCCCTCTCTTTTACTGTTTGTTCACACTCTGTTACTGGACTGCAAGTCTCAAATGAAAGGAGGTGTCTGATGGAGAACCATTGAGAAATAATGGTAAGAGAGTAAGAAAAAAAAATGGAAAAAACCCCACAGAAATTTCCATTTGCTTAGTCTCAAACCAGTAAATTTTATTTTCTCCAGGCCTGAATTTGGAAAACATAGAAGTCCTTGGTTCAAGGAAGCTGCAATGCAGGTGGCCAAAGGGAGGAGATCTCTGACACAAAAACTGATTTTGCTCCCCATTCAGGCCAACCTGGGCAGGATCTTGTTGCTGTGACTTGAAGCATAAGAGGAGGCAGCCACTGGCACATCTTGGGGGATAAGACAGCAACATACCTCCCTTGAAAGATGTGGCAAAATGCAATGAGTTCTTAGCCAAATGTGTCCTCTAAAGAGGATAAAAATACTCCAGTGCACTGTGCTAAGCCTCAGGGTTTCAGATTCAAGCCCTTTACTGAATGTGGGTAGTTGTTAGATATGTCAAGACAAGAATTTCCAAAGTGCTAAGTATTTAAAACTACCAGCTGTCATCACAAGACTCAAAGATGCTCTACATCATTAACCAGGAGTAGTAACAAATTAAGCAAGAGCATCCAAAATTTGGGACCCATTTGAAAATGCAGTCCCATTCACGTCTCTTGCCTCAGCTCTCCAGGTGCGTACCAGGAGCCATACAATCTGCCCTCTTTCATTGTCCAAGTGACTATGAGAGATGTGCTTCGAGAACATTTATCACATGGAGAATGTCACATTTCTCTGTCAGAGATCTTAATTCTGTATTTAAAATTCCATTAAAATAAGTCCAAACTATAATGCAGGGGAGTGTGGAGGAATTAGGTAAAATGGAGCAGGGAAAATGAGGAAAAGAATTGTAAGCAGGCAGAGAACCAGAAATTCATTATTGATTTACTCCTTGTGTTTTCATTAATTTAAGTCTTGTTATACCACTAAGTACAATTTTCCTTCCTGTCAGCTAGAAAGTCCACCCTTATATTGTTTGAAGGATAAAGGTGCTGGTTTGCTCAACAAAATTCAGACTTTTTGGATTTGCTAGCATTTTTATTTCTTTTTTTTAACATAGTGTACCATCTCTCTCTCCCTCTCTTTAACATGTATCTATGATCAGACAAGGTATTGGCAAGAAAACCATCTGAAAAACCATGAATATATCTTGCATTCACCTCTCTGCACTCCAAAGACTATGGTGCAATCAGGATGGGAAATAAAGGTACTTTCTCTTTTATGAAAATTTGCCTCTGACAATTCCAGTGAGCCATTTGACGGTTTAACACTATGTCCAGTTGCAACTCTGCAGCTGAGGAGATAACAAACTGTGTCACTGGACAGGAATTAAAGACCAGTGGTAGTATAATAGCAGTGGGAACTTCCCATGCTGGTTTTGCAGCTGTGGCCAGCATCTCATGAATCTGTATTTGTGTTCCCTCCATAAACTTTGCCCTTAATGCTATCCATTTCTGTTGAAACTTCTCAAAGGGTAGACCTTGATCACCCTAGGAGGATTTTTGGCACTGAACAAATCTCTTTAATGCTCTCTACATCCTGTCACTGTTAATTAAAAATGAATAGGAAGAAATTTAACCCTATTTTCCTAAAGAAAAACAAGAATGCTTCTGATATTCCAGTTTAATCAAAAAAGCATACATGCCACTCGATTTAGCCTATGTTCTTTGCATTAAATCACAAACTGGCTGTCATTCAAACCTGGAATTTTGTTTTCATAAATCTCTGGAATTCCCATCTATTATGTCCACGTGTGCAAAAATCAATCTTCTCAGCCACAGCTGCAGGAGAATTTTTAGTATTTGCCTCATTAGCTTTAAGTATTAAGAACTGTTCACACCCTAAAAGTGGATGTGTTTCTGCAAGGAAAATTTGATTATATTGATTACATTATCTTACGTATAAGCATGTTGGAAGAAATGACAGATGACAGCAACCCTCCTATATAAAGCAATAGTGATTAGGGTTGAAACTGATTACAAAAGGCGTAGGCCAGAGCTGCAGATGCAGAGAACTAGGCACTACCGCTCTTGGGCTTTCTTTTCTTCCTTTCCTATTTCCCTCCTTCCTTCCTTTCTTCTCTTCATCTTCTCTCTCAAATCTGTGACTTACTTTCCTGTGTTATCGCTTCTCTTACACTTTTTAATTCTTTGGAGTAGGAACCGTAGTTGGTGATGAACTTGCACAGGGACTACATTATTGTGTCAAAAACACTGATCAAGGTTCTCAAGTACCACCACAATACAAACAATCAACATAATTATATTACTGAGTAATGACATATATAATGTGATATTGCTGAGCAATACCAAGGAAAAGAATAAAAATATCTGTACAAGAGACACTGACAGGCTAAAACAGTGGAAACATGTACACACTTCTAAAGAATAGCAGCTGGGTCATCAGATGAAGAAAAGCAAAAATACAATGCAAGTGAAGAGAAGCAATAAAAAAGGAGATTAAGAAAGCAGGAATGCCAAATGTGACATGTTGTGTTCTGGTTGTTAACAACTGCAGGTTAAGTAAAGTCTTGCCATAATAAGACATAGTTTTAATACCCTCATTGAACATGCCATATTCTTAGAAACTTTTGAGAAGTGCCCATACAGAAGTGTGCAATGCATGGTACGTACACGTACTATATTGCAGGATATATATTGCCTAAACACTGAGCTATAAATAGTCATCCCATACTCAGAAATTAAATGCTTATACCATATCCTGCATCTTTGCATGGCTCTGGATAGACAGTGTAAAGTGCCAGAGGTCCATGGGAAATGCCTGTGGAAAACCACGTTTTGAACCACGGGTAGGAATGACTGCAGGCACCCGCAATAGAGAAGGATTGAACTCTCATTTCCACAATTCATAAAAAATACCTCTTTTCCAAGAGTTCTTCAGCTATGCTGAGTTGAAGCTTGCCTTTTATGCGAAAAACAAAAACGTGCTATTTGTTGGGGTCTGGTAGAACGCCTCAAGCTGTCCATTTTGTCAGTTCAGTTCTAGCTCTAATTGTAAATGTACTGCAGTATTGAACTGATCTGATAGTATGAAATATAACAGGTACGATAACAGCAGCCTGTGTTAGCAGTGCAGCACTGCACTGCTTTCCACATGTAACTTGGCTACAGAACTGTTCTGTGAGACAGATTTGAGCTAGTGAACCCTATAAATCCCAATAGCACTGCCTGGAGCTTTTGGTTAGCATACTCCTCCCTTGAAAACAGAGAAGATTGCTAGACTGTGCTGTAGGAGTGAAGTCATCACAAAAACAAAGTTTCCACTGTTAAAATATATGTTCAGTTAAATTGATTATATTCAAATATACCACTTCTTCCCATACTGGAAAAATTTTTGAACTAAGTGGTATCTTTTAGAACTAAATTTTCAAAGTTGCAGCCACCTCAACAAATTGCACGGGGAAACAATTTTTTGTTTCTCTGTAAGGAAGAGAAACAGTGTAAAGTGAGCTCTCTACATTAAGAAATATTATCAGAAAATTACCTTAATTGCTTTGGCCATACAATAAGGTACCCAATGGGATTCCAGAACTCCAAAAAAAAAAAGATTGGTTTTGTGTTTACATGTGTGTTAACAATAATAAGGAGAATGACTATGCCTCAGAACCACATTAGCAAAGCCCTGGAAGAAGTACCACTGCAGCTTGCTGCAAAAAACATCTCTTTAGATGGACAAGATGATAGAGTCAAAGATGGTTTTCACATGCAGCAAGACTGAAGAGTGGAACGACAGCCGACCTCATGGAGATGTTATGATGAGGGAGATGGGGCTTGCATTGGTGAGAATATCAAGTAGAGGTGAAAGTGTGAAAGTAAGGAGAGTGGAACATCTCCTTACCAGAAGAAACCGGGGATACTGAAATAGGATAAGGATAAAGGCAGCAGGAGAGACAGATGGAAGTAGTTTGAGGTGAAGGGAGTATAAAGAAGTCCAAGAGGAAGATTCACACAAAAGTCAATGCATGGTAACAAAAGGTCCAAAGCTGACCCAGATACAAAGTTTTCCAAATGCTCAAAGGACTCTCCCTGGTCTGGTTATATCTGGAATTGGCTCTGCAGCTGGAGCCTGTGACCAGATCCTCCCTCTAAACTCCACCCTGGAAGGTAAGTGGGAAGGGAGGAAACAGCACATGGATTTTATTTTTCCCCCAAATAAAGTCCTGCATGGATGGTGCTTGGGAGAGTAGCATTTACAGCTGGGTCCCATCATACCCCTTCTCCTCCAGGACAGCTGCCCATGGCATCTGGTATAAATGTGGTTTCTACCTCACACAAAGTTTCTCTCCCACCACACAGTTATTATGAGGCCTGTTTACTCTGGTGTTATAGTTTATTCCCTACATTGCATTTTGCTGTTCCCACCCATCATTTATTCATAACAGATGACATCTTGCTGGATTAGTATGGTGAAGGTGCATTTGGCCTGTGTAAAACCTCTGAGACATGGAGCAAGTCCATTGAAAGACTCTTGATATTTATGAGGTTAGGTTTATAAAAAAGCCCACTCCCTCTGCCTTTTTATTGTTTCCTTTTGCATTCCTTCCAAGTCTACCTCGTCCTAATCCAAATATTTAGGAGCCCAAACTCTTAAATACAATCCATTCTTGTTCATTTTCTTTATGGAAAATAAGATTCTGATTAGACATGAAATAATTGTAGCTAATAAATCTGTTCCCAAGGACTGAGTAATCTTATTACAAGTGGGAAATGACAGTTTATTCATCATGTGGAGTTCCTTAGATGAGCTGGTATAACCAAACTGATGTGGAGAGGCAGAGAAAGTCATCTCAAGGAAAGGAAGGAACCTCCCATGATGTTTTGCATGTGTGTTGCCTTATGTGGGAAAACAGAATACCGTGCTTCATCCACCTCGGGAAATAGTTGAGACTAGTTTTAAAAGAAAAGATCTTGGTAGTTCACAGCCTCCATTAATGTCTCCCATGAATACAATAGGTTTGTCTGAATATTCTTAACAGAGATGAGAATATACATTACATGTGGTGGAAAGAAGCTATAAGTGTCAGCTGGAAGCAGGTTTCCTTTCTGCTTGGAAAGGTCAACAGACCTCTTTTTCTGGCATTTTAGACCTCATGGCAAGGTGTCAGTATGGTATTATGTGAAATGCAATCTTCCAAAAAATATGCTGGTTTTCAGCCTAATGGTGTATTACTGATTTAATTACACTGAGGAGAAAAGGAAAGCTCTGCAGTTTTCCAAACAGTGAGAGACTCAGTCTTTCTTCAGAGTTTGTTTCTTCATTACATGATCCATAATAACAATATAACACCTCAAATGACAGCTGTTTCCACAAAGATATAAGATGGCAATGTTAGTCCAAGAGAATTTCTAACTGTTGGCACTCAGCATGACTTCAAGAAACCTGATGTCCAAACCAGGATGTTTAATTATCACATTTTTTTTCCTTTCTTCTGTAAAATGTGTGTGCAATTTTCTAATTCACACAATGAAATGGCCTAAACAAAAATCAAGACATAGCTGTGTTTTGTGTGGTTTTTTTACATGACTGGTCGTTGCTGGTGTTTGCTCTTGGGCGGTCAGAAGTGATATTCATTCATCAGCTGTGCATGAATTGAAAGTATTTAACTTTTTCCATGTGAGAGTGAAGCTTTGTGGGCATCTCTCTTGGAGCTAGATTTATGTCAAATTTATACCTGTCAGCCTAATCTGCATCTTTCTTACAATAATCACAAAGATATCAGGGGAGCTGCCAAATAATATGTTTGTAAGCTATAAATACGGGAATTGTTCCTCATTCTGGCCAGATGGAACAAACTATTGAGCGTCTACTGAGAATAAGACAGCTCAAACACTGAGCCAGAGCTCCACATGTGGGCAACGTCCCAGCAGAGGTTAAGCAACATGGCTGGAGTTGTCGCTACTAACTGATGACAGCACAGTATGGGGCATTCTTTTGTTGGAGCTGGCTCCCTTGTCAGAAGAAAAATGTAATTAGAGACTGGAAGCAGTAACAGAAACAAGTGTGGCCCTGAGAAGGTGCTAAAAGAGAGAGACCAAACACTTAGAAATTGTTAGTATGGAAACAGTGTTCTTCTACCTCTTCTTTTGCAAGCAAACAGTGCTTGGTATTCACATGCTGTAAATAGGCAAGCTTCTGTTAACAAAAGTTCTCATGAAATCATGTTCACCTTATGGAGGAGAAACAAAAAAAAACCAAACAAAAAACTATGCAGATCCCCAAATAGTGATTAACTGCTCATGACTTCATCATGTAATAATAATAATAAAAAAAAAAGAGAGAGAAAGCAGTAAAGTAATAAAATGTTGGTGTCTAAATTTGTACATAATGTTTGTTATGCAGCTAGAATGGGGAAATAAATAGAATTGCAAAGGCCAAACTAAATTTAGAGAATAACCGCCAGAGAAGTTCCCTTTGAGCACTCCAAATTCTGGGAAAAGAGCAGAGAGCTTTGTGAGGAGGGGAAGAAAATTGTTGGCCATATTTTCACAGGACCACAGAATGGTGGAGGTTGGCAGGGACCTCAGGAGATGGTTTCGTTGAAGAGACCCAACTGCACAGAGCAAGGGCAGCTACAACAGGCTGCTCATGGCTGTGTCTACCTGAGTTTCAAGCATCTCCAGATGAAGACTACAGAATCATTCTGCTTTCAAGGACAGCCTTGGAGTTAAACCATGGTAATCATGGGTTTAAAAGTGAAGTGAGTCACTAATACCATTACAGAAGGAAGTTCTAATCAGAAATAATTGAGCCCCTGAGACAACTGAATATCTGTCAGAAAGTTGCATATCTTTTATGAGGACATTTCTTTTATGACAACATGAGAAACTGGGTTTCATAATACTCCTGAAGGGTCCAGTTGTGCCAGCAGCTTAGCAGAGGATGAAAGGAAGCAAGTAACATATTCCAGGTGTTCCTCCACTCTCCTTCAAATGTCCACGCTACTATTCTTATCCTGCTCACAATGAGAACTGTTGACAAATGTATTTCACTACCAAGTCCTCCTTTCCTCCCCGGTGCACATATTGGCGGAGAACATTAATTGGAGTGAGTGGTCTATTCAGGGCCTTGGGAATACAGATAATAATCATATAAATACAGAAGGCAGTGAAAAACAAGGTTTTTAAAAAGGAAAAAAGTATCATTGTCTGCCTCACGAATATGACTGCAAGATGGCTCATACCACATAAGAGCTAAGAAATGGCAATTCAGACTGAAAGTTCAATAGTATTTTGAAAAACAAACATGAGATCCAACTTCCTTTTGCACTCCTCTTATCCTACTCCTTCTCTTCCTTACCTGGCAAAGCAGTGAAGGCAAAGCTCAGCTTTAAAATAAACTGGGCCCAAATTCAACACAGATGAGCATTTTGTATAGATCACATTTATTTTGGAGTGCCACATTAATCCTAGAAACTTTGGGCAAAGTAAAGAAACTAAGAAATCTCTTACTCCTTCTTAAATCTGAAGCACTGGGTCCTTTTTTATATCTAGAGAAGCTTCATGGGTCAGAAGTTAGCCAAAAGCGATCTGAGACAACTGTTTAACAATGAAGTCCAGATTCAATCCTCCTGAAACAAGAACAATTCAAACAAAGATATCATAAAATAAATATTTTATGAACAGTTTTCATTGATGAAAATAAAAAGAAAGAAACAAACAAATGAAAAAAGCAGAACAGAGCTTCTACAAAATAAATACATAAATAAATAAATCCTTTCATGTACAACAAACCAGGAGACAAAACTAGTTTAGAAATTTGGGAAGATTATTTATTTAGTCTTTTCTCAAGAGAACCAGCACACGCTGCAGAAGGATAGACTGGCAAGCAAAATTATAAACTTTCCTGTTTATGAAATAGAAGAAATACTATAAATAAATGTCTGGGAAGTCCTGGTGCTTACCATGTTAATGTTAGAGCCAGTTTAGGCAATAAATAAATAAATATTGCTACTCCTTGCCAAGCTGATGGGTAAAATGCTCTCACAATATTTCCAGTACTTTATGTCTATGGCTTGGTCATAGACCACAGCAAAACTTTTCCATGAGGATTTTGGAATTTCCATTTCTGTGCAAGATTGGGAAATGCAGAACCTCCATTATCATCAGGGAAAAAAAATGGAGTTTCCAAAAGCTTTTACAAGGACTTCTGTACCGCAAGAATGTTTAGGCTGAGTCACTTTGCCTTTAGCCAGTGCATATCATCCATACCAGCTGTAGCTTCCTATCATGACAGCAAAGTCACTGTCCACCACGGGGGATCCTGAAGACTCGATCCAGGGGCTTCCAAAAAAGAAAATACCTCTTTTTTTTTTCTTTTTTTCCACAAAGGCCTTGAAGAATCTCAGAATGTGAATAAATGTTCAGCTGAACAAAATTAATTCTGCTTGGAGGGCAGCATGTGAAAAAAATCACATACTGTAAAACCTGGGGTGCTGCTACTGTCCCACTGATGACCATCTCTGCTTTTTCCCCACGGCTGCTTTGGATATCTTGGTCTCCAAACCCTCCACCCTTCAGGGGTCAATCTCATGTTAATATCAGGTCTTCATGCCTGGTAGATGACCGAATGGACAGAATGTTTTTTTAGAGACACCCATCTTGCAACACTGACAGGTTTCAGGGCCAGTCCTGATAATCCAGTTTCATGAGCTATGCTTCGGGGTGGCGGGGGGCAGGTTTTTAAGTGATTCCCTCTCTGTCTTGCTTCCTCCTCTCCCACTACCCTTCTCTCCTTTGCTGGGTTATCAAGGCAGATAGCTTTCTACAGCAGACAGAAAATCCTCCCTGTAAGCTCTACAAAGAAAGCAGAATGCTAAATAAAGGCAGTTACTCCTTTGCATAGTGCAGGCACATCACGGAAGAGCATGGCTGGAAGGAGCTCCATGAGTTCAGGTGTTTACCCCTTCCTGATCATGACACACAGATATCTATGCATTTGGAAGGACGCTGGATGATGAAAGGGACTCCACAGTTTCCTCAAGCAACTGCACCAATGCTCGGGTAATGTCTGATCTAAATCTCAATCTTTCTCGCTGCAAAATAAGCCAGTTTCTGCACGCCCAATTCCCGGTAACCCTGGAATCCCATCAGTCACTGTCTCCTGTATAACTGCCTTTGCATACCTGAAAACTGTTATCATTCACTTTCTCAAATCCTCAATTCCAGACTAAACAAACCCATGGCTCTAAGCTTTTCCACACAGGTCTCATTTTCCAAATGGCTTTTTTAGTAGGAAACCACAGACCAGTCTACAGGCTTAACCTAGGAATCCAGCACTGAGTTTCTATTCTCTGTATACAACAAATAACAAGGTATCATCAAATACTGCAAGGTAACTGACAAAATCCCAGGAAGGCATTTTGCAGTTTGATATAAGTGGAAAAAAAACCAAAAAAAACCCACTCCTATATGTAAAGGGTGCAAGCGCTTTAGCTAGTGTTTGACTGGTAGACACATACAAAGGGAATGTGAGAAACACCCTGTTCAGGACATTGAAATTTAATTTCTCTTCCCAAAATTCCTCTCTCTCATACAGCTTTACATAAAATTTCCATTGCATAAAGTAATGGGAACTTATCTCTGAAAGCAGAAAAATGACAAGCTGGAGAATATCTGAGACTCCTCTCTAATCTGCCCTGATTTTTCACAGACTATAGCAAGTTACTCATTCAATATTTGCAAGGGGTCACTCCCTACTTTGTGGACCAGCTGCTCCTTTTGTTTCACAGAGAGTGCTATGTCACTTTGTTGTGTGCTTGAAGGAAGTGCATAGGATAATATCCTAGTCACATTTAGAATTTTCCAAGGAAAGGAGGCCCATGACCCAGAAAACTTCAAGAATGTCCTTAATGAAGCTTCTGTCTTATCGCCTCAGGAAAAGGAAAGCACGGATGTCAATGGCACCAGGGATATGAGCGTTCTTTCACCCCAGAGCACTCAGTGAACTCGAGGGAAAATCCTTATTCTCACTGAATAACCTGCTTGGCCCAATGTGTAAGTGCCTTTCTTTACACATAATTTCCCGTTTCTTCACAGGCCAGACTGCTAATCTAATATTTCTCTTTCTAAGCCACATGGTCGCTATTGGGAATCCTAAAATCTTCCAGGACATTTTTTATCAAGGCATGAATAAGATACTGCAAAATGCATAGGCTTTGTAGTTTCTGAGAAAAATTACTGATACAACCTATTTTTCAGAAATACACATATGAAGTAGTAGCTATAGTAAATTCAAATACTTGGAAGAAAACTGGTATGTGGGGCTACAACACTCCTTTCTAGGATGTTCTGTAAAGAAATATAGACATTTATGCTCTGCGGTGCACCCAGAAATCATTGGGCCTACTTACCCCACACGTTTAATGCTATCGTTCTGTGTATAGCAAATTGAATATTTTCAGGACAAACATATTGAACATACTGAACATAAGTTGACCTTTGAAGCACACACAGATTGGGCTCAGATCTTCTGAGATCCATGTGGGTCTGGTGAATTATGCAGTTGTTTAGGGACAAGCCTGAACCTTTGGGCTATATGGCAACCTGACTGGAACTTCAGCTCATCTGTCAGTGCTATCAGATAGATTGCTGCTGGTCTGGGACAAATCTAGAAAATCTTCAAGATCTGTCTAAGTGTTCCCAGACTGGAAAAAAAAAAATCAGAAACAAACAAACAAACAAAAAACCCACTCTTCATAGTAGGGAGGACCCAAGCATATGGTTTCCCACCTTTCTCTTTCCCTCCCTCCTTACAAGTTACTCACAATTTATCTATTTTTTTTCAATTTGTTCTCTCTTTCCCTCTTCTTCAAGCAACTAACTTTGTGGAAGATCACTAGCACATAAAGAAAGGCTTGTTCTTTTCAAGACTATCAGTTGTGGAGGATCACAAACAGCAGTTTCAAAGTTCTCCTCTACTAAGGGTCTTATACTAGTTATGTTCAGGAGGATGTTCCCTAGGATTTCCCTGAAATGAATCCCTGCCTCTTTTTCAGGCCGTTTTCTCCTGTACTTGATCTCTCTAGTCCATGCACCTCTAACACCATCCCCTTCCTGATTGGCTAGACATACCACCAGCATACTCGAGGTAGTTTGTAAAGGTATAGGCCGTTTAAATAATTTGCTTTTTTAATAATTAAATCCATATGATATCTTTGCTCCTTCCTGAGATGAAATTTCTGATTAAACTGGAGTCAAGAGGAAGGCCATCGACCCATGACCCAGGCTTAGTGACCAAGAACACATCTGGGAAGGAAGAACAAAGTGATCTTTGGCCTCAGCCATTTCTGACATTCCCCTGTCTCCTCAGTCAGCTTCCTGACTCCTTCTCTTGAATTCCCAGTCCTTCTACTGCCCAAAACTCTTCCCAAAGTTGCTGCCTGACTTTCCCTCATCACTTACCAGGTTGCTTGCACATGTTGCACTTTCTTTCCTGAAAGAAAGTCACAGTGAGTTTTTGTCTTGCTAGTATACTCTGATTATATTACTTCTACATGTATATAAACAGTCCCCTAGAGCAGATGGATTTTAGTAAAATGTCTAATGCAGACTTTTCTCAGAGAGTCAAAAGCAAGATTCAGATTTACATGAAATCAGCAAGAAAAGCATTTCCTCAATGAATTAAATTCACCTAACTCCTGTCTCATGCATGGGATAGGGGATATTCTGATAGTAGGTGGGATACTCTGCCTGTTAATTCTCACCCTTCTGCATTTGGTGCCTGGTAGTTAGATAAATTTCTCTACAGACACTGATATGGTTCACTCTGTCTTTCTTTCAAAATATCTCATTGAATTTTCCTGCCTGTAGATGTGGTAGATTTGCACTGAAGGACTGAGGCAGGAGTGAAGGCAGGTTTGCAATTCTGTGAGAATCCAAACAGCTGTACACACATACACAGCAGCGGATTTCATTTAAGAAGGATGTTTTGATCCAAAGCTATATGTCAAGAACTTCTTGCTCCCTTAGACTGGAGTTTTGGGCCATAAACCCAATCCCAACTCAATCGGGTGAACAATGAGGATTTCTGTACCTTAGCTACAGCAAAACTGGTAATCTACTAAAATAAAGTGCTTGAGGGCTCTGGCAGTCACAAGGCAGTAACATAAATGCAGTCCTGCGTTTCTAACATAAGCGCTTTAAAAACAGTTATAATGTAAGGGGTAAAAGAGCTGTTGTGAGACAGCGTCTTTGATGAAGAAATCTCAGACCACATCAGAAGAGACAATGTCATTGTCTCGTAACAGCTACCTTAGGCAGACTCACAATACGGCGTGCTCATGCCAAGTACCACACTCAGGATGGCCAGACTCTATCACCGACGTTCCTTTGGGATCTGGGACCGGGAGGACTGGCCTCAATAGAGGCCCCTCTCTTCTTAATGACTCACAGATGACTTTGCTGGCATCTCTTGCAGATCCTCCCAGAAGAAGTTGATGAAGTGTTTAGGGTTTGCTTATTGCTGAATCAGTGCATCTTCCTACAACAGGAAAAGAGAAATTCTCTTCCACATTGTCTTGCACTGAGCTTAATTAAAAGCAGTTTTGCAGCTGGTTGTGGCCTGTTTGCTGGCTGCAGTTTGACAAATGTGCCCAGTGATGTCTAAAAAATAGAGGTTCTGTTCGTGTATTGGGAGACACAAGTTTATCTGGTAAAAGCAGTTTTGCAAAGGCAGTTTTTGAAACAAATAATATACAATCCAGAGCCTCATTCCCTCATGTGTTGTAATTCAGCCAATCATTCATGTCATGGACAATATATCCAGGCATCTCTTCCCCATGGACATGATCTCATTTTTGGAAGAGATAATGAAAAACTTGCTGCAAAAGAACAGGACCTTATATTATGATTTCTAAATTGTGGCACCTCAGTCTCTTTCAGAAAGGCACCTCCAGCATTATGGAGGCAGACCAGTCTTGAAAACACTGTCAAAAGCTTTGTTGTTTGAAGACAGTTTTGTATTGTAAATATCATTGCTCTATGAGCTCCTTTCTTTTACCTTTAATTCTCTTTGTATAAAAATGAAGTCCATGTTTACTGTGAAATAGAAAATCAGGAAACAAAAAAAAGGTATTGACTGCACATCTTTTGCAGCTCAGTAACACTGAGCTGCCACAGTGATATGGCACTTTTTATGTCTCCTGCATGGGAACAAACCCTCTGCCTGTGGATTTTCCCCATATCCTTCTATCTGGTTTTACTTTTTTTTTTCCCCATTATTGCAGTTGGATATTTGAAAATATCTGAGGAAGCTCTAATTACAACTTAACTGCATTAAACATAAAAGACTTTTGCAGTTAAATTGTTTGCATAACACTGATTTTGGTTTTGTTTTTGTTTGTAATATGAAAGCAATAAACTTTCACAGCCCATTACAAATACCTAGAGGAGTGGTTAGAGGACAGAGAAAGATCCCGATCACCAATGGTATTTATCTCTCTCAAACTAGCCAATCCGCAGAACTCTAACTGCAGATAAAGAAAGGCTACAGATATTCCACAGAAATGCTCAAAACAAACGGTTGGTCAGACCAGTGGTCTGGCTTCAGTAATTCATCTTGTAGAGTTAAAGACTCTTTAGGGCCTTTTGGAGGTTAAAATTTGTTGATTCTCCAGAGCGCTGCCTTTGTGAAGACTAGAATGGTGAAGATTATTGAACACGTAGAGCCTTCTTCCAAAAATATTGATTCTCTGTGTGGCTGGAGAGGGATTGGTCAATCCCTATTTGAAAGCAGAGAACATCTATTACCAAGGAGGCTCTGATGGAGGGTATGCAGAGCAAACCTTTCAAAAATGAGGTGGAAAAAGATCAAAAGCACAGCATTTGAACTTGTCCTCAGCTGAGACTTCACTTGGAGACTCTTAACAAAGACTCTCTTTGATCTAGAGCCTTTTATTACTGTAGAGTATAAATGCAAGGAACAAAATATTCACCTTAATTATTTTTACTCTCCCCTGCCCCAGGAAAGTGAACAATTCAGAGCCTTATGTAGATTTGTGAAACATTACTGTGTATTGTGTTTGAAAGTGCCTTTTTATCCACATTTAACAACCAACCACAAAACCTAAAGACTCTTAAATAAAACTGGACTGGGGTTTATGCTAAAATGAAAGACTGATTTTCTAGCAAGCTTTGAGGCAAAAGAAAATGTGCCACGTATAATTTTACATGCTTGCTGATTTTCCTTTTTCTCCAGTGTAGTCATTCATTTGCTCTGTCACATGTCCCATATTTCAAGAATATTATAAACAGAATTTATCAGAAAGTTCTTGGCTCAAAAGATTTAATGGCTATGTATGTCCCTCTGGAAATTTCCAAGCTTTTTTTCCTCTCTGTTTCCAAAGATATCTCTCATTTCTTTTTTCATGGAGAAACTGCAGTGTTACTCCCGTACTAGTAGAGAGTATCCCTTTGTTATTCCCACTTCCGTATTCATCAGAGCAATTAGAACGTGGGAGAAAGTTGGTTAAATCAGACAAAGTCAGATAAGGCTACTGTGATCATTTAACAAAAATGTGACGCATGCAGAACTGCAGTGGACTTAGATGTTTCTACTTTGCAAAATATTTAAATATGGGCAGACAAATCTGGCTACTGAATCTAAATAGGAGCCTATTGATTTTCCAGGATTCCAGCAACACAAGATAGCATTTGGGGCTTTGACTTGAATACGTCTGAGGCAGATACCCTGCTCCACCCTCTTTTATAAGCTAGTGTGGTTAAGTAGTCATGTTTTCCAGCATTGCTTGAACTGCTGATCAAAATTTATCCAATTCTGGTTTTAGATACTCCAAGAAGTTGGGTCTGGATCCTTTAGCCTACAAGAAACTGAAGCAAGGTTGCCTTAGAAAGGGAGTAATGACAGACACATGATGCTTCCATCAGGACTGTTTAAATAATTATGCTTCACATTGTAGGAGCACCACTTCAAAATCATGACCTTTTGCAATCTTGTGTCCAAGCTCTAATCCTTATTTCCTCCTCTGCTGATTTTTTTTATTTAATGTGATGAATAAAGCTGTCCATAAACTCTCATGTATTTTTGGGGGGAGAGAGGGATGTCCCTTGGTCATCTGACACGTCATCTCATACTCAAATATGAATGAGGTAGTAAATAGGCAAAGAAGTTCAGGCATTTGAATTTCTAGGTGTAACAGCAGAACATATGACCTGCAGTTTTTCAGTGCCTACTTTAGTGCTTGAATCAGATACTGCCTTCGTCAGAGCAGCTCGCCAAGGCAGATAACAAGATGACAAGGCACACTGAGGAGCAGCCAGGCAGAACTGAAGCTCCTTTCTTCAGCAATCCCCTGAAAGAGGGAATTTTTGACAAGTATTTTGTTCAGACTCATTCCATGTGGGTTCAGACATTCGCCAATTGTAGGGCTCCAATGAAACCCAGAAGTCTAATTTTATTCTTGTTTGAGTATGACAGCCACAGACTGCCTGTATAAATGCAAAGCAATGACGGTGATACATCTAATAAAAGTCTGAGTCTTCATTCCTTCTGTGCTGTTTATACAGTGGACATTTGAATAAATCCAATTTAAAAGAAAACCCCATGGATTGATCTTGGCAGTTAATCATAGGCTGTGAGCAGGAAGAGAGCTCCTATTTCTCATTCCTTTAGATTAGTTGCTGAATCCTATTTCCTAACAACCGTTCAGTTACTGTTGTCAGTGTTATGAAGCAGATTTCTCTGAAGAAAAATTGCATTGTGCAATTTTTAGAGGAAAAGAAAAAGTGCTTCCCTGCTTTACTGTGACTTCGAGAGGTTCATTGTACATAAAGTCTCTCCAGTGCTTCTCTGCAGAATATATATTTTTCCCCTACAAATAGTATAACGTAAGGTGATGCTAACGCCTGGGATTCTTTCTACAGGTATTTTTCATGCAGGATTCTGCATAAAGAGCAAAAAAAAAAAAAAAAAGGAATTTGGAGGAAGTTTTGGTCAGCTAGGATTTGCGTTTTGGCTTGCAGAGCTCTCTGCTTTTGCAAATGCAATTTGATGGCATCACTAACATGTAGCATAGCACAGACAGATACCAGCTGCACTTTGAGAGTTAATCTCATAAAGTGCTTGCAGAGAAGGTCACATTCAGAACCCCGAGGGCTTCCAATCTGTTTGGACTTGAAAGGCATGCGAAGGAGGAATTGGTTTTAAGCCATCCAATTTTAGCATGCAGTCGGGACCCAGCCCTGTGCATCCCCTGTGTGTACAGCAAGACTCGAGTACGTGGAACATGTTGCGAATCAGGCTTTTGGTCTGGAACTCTGTATCTTCAGAAGAAAGCATATGATAACAGGAGAGCCACAAAACACAGTGATTTATTTGACATAGCACCCCCTGTGACCTTTAAGATAAAAACGTTCACTTCCTCTCACAAAATGGATATCGATACAGCATGTCAGACCCTGCTCTGTTTCATTAAATCCCATTTTCCACCACAGTTTCCAAGCAAAAAAACCCCTAACTTTACCACGAAAACCAAATGGAACAACAACAACAACAAAACAAAGAAAACCCCACACTTATCCTCCAAATACTTGACAAAAGAACAGGGAAAGGCAAATGATATGTCTAAATGTAGCGGGTCGGGGGAGGGAATGATTAAAGCAGCAGAGAGAAACAGCATATTTTTTCTCTTGACCCTACCATTTAAAAATGCAAACAGATAAACAAGCCATAGAAGGAACACTTGAATTATTCTGGTTTCACACACCTACCTACCTGATAATAAATAGCCTGTAACGGGCTGCTTTTTGACTCAGTGCTCTAAAAAAGAGCGTTCACACCATGTCATTCTAGCCCCGACACCAAGTAAGTGCCTATGCCAGGGAAGGCGGTTTCCACCCCGAGCTAGTGGAACTTCTCTAATCAGCCATTCAGAGCCCCTCCATTAAAATCCCACTCAAACTCAGCTTAAGCCAATTCTCTGTCTGGTATATATTTAGTTTCCTATAAAAGGAAGTAGAGACTCTGCTAACTTAAGGATTTAATCTAGCCAGCTGAAGCTAAACATGATGTTCACCCTCTCCTCCTCACTTAGCCTGTTTCTTCTCTTACCCTCTTGCTTCTGAAGTCTTCTCTGCAGCCCAGCAGAAGTTTCACATGCCCAAGGACAGCCAAATGGTAACCTGTGACATATCCACACGAAGTGCTACAGCACCTTGTTTTAAAAAATGCCAAATAATTTTTCAGGATTTCTGTTAAATGCAAATGATATGGACTGGATTACCATGAAATGACACCAGTAAGTAAAATGGCTGAGGAAGATAAAAGGAAATTAAAGTAGGTGTGAAAATAAAAGTTAGATAGAACTTGCATGCTATGATATAAAAGATTAGCTTTCAATATGACATTTCCATTTGCTTTATTCTTACATAGATCTCTAAAAATATAGGAACATGACACCCACCCCCCTTTTATTTGCTCGCTTTTAAATCCTTTAGAATTATTAATAATGGTTGCTTAATAATAAAGAAAAGCTATCCAGAGAGGTTCTCCAATGGCTATTTCTTTTAAGTCTGTGAGATCCTTACTTATGAAGAGTCCCTTCCACATGAGGCAGGGAAACCTACTAGTGACAGGATTCTTCTGTACCAGTCAAGAGGAAAGACCATTTTACAAGGATGGGCAAAGTCAGAGCACCATCACAGACTCTAGAACATGACCAGAGAACTGCCGCCATGGAAAAGTCCACTGACTACAAGGAGATACCGTATCTTGTATTCATAGGAATAAATCTATATTTCAAGCTCACGGCTTTTGGTGTTGGGCAGGTTTCAAGAACCTACCGTAAATACTTGCACCGCAAATTTTCAAGGAGAAGGTAGATGGCCTTTTTTAAACTGATATTAAAGATGATAACACTGCTCTGCCTATGATCAATTGACTCTACAGATAATCTCTGAGGATTTGATTTATTTGAGGCTAATAATGTGGTATAATCAGTGAGTACAAAATTCACATTCTACAAACAAGAACTTAAAAAAAAGATAGGTTGTCAGGCTGTTTGGTTTAAGTTAAAATTTTATTGTAGGTTGATTCTTAAATTACAGTTTCCAGCTGGCATCACTCAGGGTTTATAGCCACAAAGATCTTAATGTTTCCACAACATTTCCGGTAGTCTTCACTTCCACCCATTTGCAGAACTTGTCTCTCTCCATATGTCAAAATTGCATTAGAAAGATGAAATAACAGATTCATTTGTCTGTAAGGGATAAAATAAAATAAAATAAAATAAAATAAAATAAAATAAAATAAAATAAAATAAAATAAAATAAAATAAAATAAAATAAAATAAAATAGGAATCATGATAAATCTGGAGCTTGATGGAGTCTCTATTTCTACCTATGACTTCGGACAGAACTGGAAACTGCAAGTGGGAGATTCTGATGCTTGTGACCTGTATATTGCTGTTTTCTTTTTACAGATACCAAGATATCTCACTCATTAGTCATTCAATAGGAATTAGATGGCTATTTGCAGCAGTAAAGGAAAGGTATTTTCACTTCATCTAACTTCAGTCATCTATAAGTGAAGCAACCAGTCTAAATCAGTTATGTGTGCTGCCTCTTTAGAGAGTGTAGAGAGAGTCAGTTATATAGGAAATGATTCATTCTTTAATCCTACAAACCATTAAGACAATCATGCAGATCATTAAGACGAATCACCACTACGTGCATATGGAGTTTCTTTCTACAGACCATTGAAGGAGCCGAGATGACTAACTGAGATTGGATACCTCAGCTAGATAAATCACATCCTGGAGTACTGGAAAACATTTGAAAGACATCCTTAATGTTACAGTGCTAAGCTTAGAGGAATATTTCTAATTTAAAACACTGTTCTGGGCATTACCATTACATAAGCATGACCAGGAATGGCAATGAGCTGGTATCTTCCAGCTACATTCTCCATTCAATCAGATGTGCCATGCCGTCTATGCTTAGGGTAAGAGTCAAGGCTCAGTGAAAAGAGTGATTCATAAAAGAAAAGCAGCAGCATACAACTCACTAGCTCAGGATTTTCACCCATTACTGGATAGCTAAGTTAAGAATAATAGGATTTTTTTTCCCACTTGGGTCTATTATAAAATGCTGATGCTATAGAAATATTTTCCTGTCAGGTCAGTTTACACATGGTTGTTGCATGGAAGTGAAAATGCACAGCACACCTCTCCCTGGATCATTTTTCCAAAACACAAGTATATTATAGTTAAGCCCCATTTCAAAGCTATGCTTTATGGGACTCTCCACAACAATGACAGATTCTTCTGACAGACACTCTCCTAGGAACCAGAGACATATAAAAGTATTGGGCTTGCTTGATGATGTTCTACCTCATTCATCATCAGAAGTTCCAAAAACATTCCAAAGTATCTCAAACTCTGTAGATATTACTTTTTTTGTTGTTGTTGTTTATGTTACCTAATAATGAAACCCTGGCTTTTGACTCTTCTCCTGTTTCTGTGAAAGCAGCAGGTTTAAAAACGGTGCCAGTCCAGAGCGGACCAGTTTATTTGGTGTGTTTTGAAATTTGCAAGCTCAGAAGGAGAAATGAGTTGCAAAATCAAAAATCAATTTGGTGAGATTTTATAATCATTCTGAGACTTCATAAATTTTCTCCTTAAGCCAAAGAACAATAAGGGAAATCATCATGTCCCCAAATAGTCCCTTCTCAGAAAGCTGAGGCAGTCACCTCTTATTTGAGAAACTCAGTCTGAAGATTCAGTTAATTCTGATCTGGGATTAGCATGAAGCTTTTCCATTATACTATGTGCCCTAACCACTAGGCAACTGGGTTGTATGATCTCCCTCTGCTTCTCCCTCTTGTCATAGCTGATCAGCAATTTTATTATGAATCTAGACATAGCTTTCTTAATAGATGTGCTTAAAAGGCACATTCCTGTGGAAAGACTCAGTGCCAACAAATGGATACTTTCTGACAAAAAAAAAAATCCAAACTGGTTTGAGAGAAAACCAGTTCTGAGAGTTCTGCTAGGATAAAGCAGCCTAACGCCACTCTCTAGTTTCTTTTGACTGTGTCACTAGGAGTTTTCTCAGCTCCCGCCCCAACATCTCCGCTCCTGCCTGCCTTAGCAAATCTCCTTTGGGGATCCCTAAAAGGAGGACTTGCAGTGAACATCACGGAATTCAAGAGTTGCCAGCTTTCATGATATTACTCTAAACACACAGTACTTCGTGGTCTCTATGAAGCCCCAGTTCCCTGAGGTGAACTTGTAAGAATTCCATCCTTTTCCTTATTTTTTGGACACTATCGCTGAGGAAAACAGATTCAAGATCACTCCAAAGGCACAGAAACCAGAAGATAAGTATGCACCTAACACTTACAGCTTTAAAATTTTTCTCCTTATTGTGGTCTGTCATGAATTTTGACCACAAAAGCTGGGAATTTCTAACAAAGGCCTTTGGGTACATTTTGTTCATAACAGAGACCACAGAGCATTTCACAATATTGAGGAAATCTGAAGACAAGTAAATCTGGGGCAGAGCCTGTTCAGTTGTCTGGGTTACTTGTTCAGTCTAACGTCTTTCCATCCTGCCACTTTTGGTTTTTTTTCTTTCTCCTGTTGTAGTTGCTTTGTGTGTTTAATACTGTTTATACCTAACCCAGCAGTGACTGGGAAGC
This sequence comes from Eudromia elegans, assembly GCA_003342815.1. NCBI lineage: Eukaryota > Metazoa > Chordata > Aves > Tinamiformes > Tinamidae > Eudromia > Eudromia elegans. The sequence continues at coordinate 3,031,181 of PTEX01000056.1, read as the reverse complement.
CAACCCAGGATGGAGCGTGTGCACATACCCACCTCCATATGCAGCCAAATGCAGCAGTGACTGACAGTGCTCCATGATCTTTCCTATTCCAGCCCCCTATCAGCTGTCTGAGACACCCTGAGGGTTCCTGCTGAGGGGGATGTGGGCTGCATCATCCACTGGTTCTGGATTTACTTTTGCTAGGGAGATTTCAGAGGCATCACTGTCATTGCTCTATCTTAAGTCTGCCCGTATCATGCTTTTCTGTGAGAGGAGCCTGATTTCTGAACCTCAAATCCCACTAGTTATTCTGGCCCTTCTGCTCTCCTTTCTTAACCCTAGGATACCTCCACTATGTTCTCTTCCTGAACACTTGTCTGACATCATGATAAGCATAAGGCAGCGTTGAAGTAATCAAGGAATTAAATAATGAATCCTTTCCTATAGTCTTGACGTAAGAAATTTCACAGTAAGTATGAGAAGGCTGAACTGGGCAGATGAAAGAGAGTTTAGTGGAATAGCATATATTGTAATTTGCTGCTGCTTACTCAGTACCAGAAAATACTTATTCCAAAGTGTGTGACCACTGGGCTTGGGACAGACCATGTGGTATCTAACCAATATTTCAGGAACAGCTGAGTCATTTTTTTTTTTTTAACTCCAGTCTACAGAGCTGCTGTAAGAAATCAGATCTATAGTGTGTACTTGGAGGGTTCATAATGCACTGCTTGCTTTCTTACGATCAAAAAGTAGAGAAAACTACAGGGAGAAAATAGGAAGATTACTGACTTCAAATAATCAGTTAGAGAAAACAAACAGAGGCAAATAACACTTCATTGTCACTGCATTAAGTAGTTCACTGTTTGTCCAGATGCTCTGTGTTGGCTGTTCCTTATCTACTGCTGTCAAACCCTTTTCAAAGCTGCTGTGACGTTATTTTTTCTTCATTTCTTTCAAGCTGAAATAGAGCTGTCTGATGTCCCTTGTCTGCTGAGCTGGACTGAGATCAGATTTCATGGATGCAGACCAATTTCTTAGGCACCAAAAGCAGCAGCACTGAAGTAGCCGGGAGAAAGGTGCTATTCATTTTTAGCACTGAAATCATGTATTTGGAGCCAATTTTCTTGGCACTGGGAGTTCCAGTGCAAGTCTAGCAGCAAGCCCCCAAACTCCAGCATGCAGAAACCAAAGTGTTTTACAGAGCTATGGAACACATTTTTTTGCTGTGAATATGCGTCAGGTTGTGTCATTGCCTTTCTTCTGATTTTCAAAATGGAGAAACAGAAAAAACAATTAGAACAACTTTTCTCTTTTTCTTTTTATTCTTTTTCTTTTTTGCTTTTTTTCTTTATAAAGTTCTCTCAATGTTTTAATTTTTACTTTTTTTTTTCTTTTTTTGCATGTGTGTTTGTGTGTGTGTGTTTTCTCACTTTGTATGTCAGGAAACCTTGCCAGCTCCTTTACATATTCCACAGGAAGACTGGAGGAAAGCAGCAGCTGCGGCTGTGGGGCCTCTTTTCATCTGTTGTCTGGTTTTCCTTATTTCTTGCCAAGATCCTGACTGTCTCATTTCATTAGTGAAGATGTAAAGGATCATGCAAGGGACCAAACTGCAACATTCCTGGAATATGAACCTTTGGAGCCCTGACCAGCAGATCTGGCAGCCTGGAGCACACAGCAGAGCTTTGAGGCTCGTGATGCTGCACAGCTAGTCACCATTGCAGAGTATGGAAAAGCAGGAGTTTTCACTGCTTTTCCTCCTCACAGTACGTGCAGTTCAGGTCTGAAATCCCTGGGAATGAACAGGCAGGACAGAGCAGCCCAGTAACCTCACTGCTTCTGAACTTGTGAGCAGGGTTTTTATATAACGATGAGCCATAGGCGTTCGTTTCAAGTACTGCCTCAATTTACGTGGCATGGCTGCAATCCGGCTTTCATGGAGAAGAATGTGAAGGAATTAGCTCCCCGGGGAGTAAATGCAATAGACAGACAACGTGAGTAAGAAGGAGGCTGTGCTGGCAAATGATACACATTTCCATCCAGAACATTTTTATTAGTCTTGGAACTAAAGTAAAGCTTGTTTCCACTCTCATTTGTTAAAGATTAATCCAGATTTCTACGGGATGTGCCCACATAAAGGTTTGGTCTCCTTAATAAAGGTCTCTGCCCACTCCTCTAGCTTTTCTCTTTTCTCTTGTATTGATGTTACTACAGATACATGGCAAAGAAGCAAGAAGGAAAACTACGTGGAACAGAAGAAAAAAAACCCTAGACTAGCACAAAAAAAAAAAAAAAATCTAAGGAATGTCGGTTACAAATTCAACATAGACTGGCTCATATGTATCCGTTGTGTGAGAAATGAAAGTGGCAAAAATATATGGCTGTATCACAGAGATCTTTTAAAGAGTTATTTTTCAATCTAGTGTTCCTAGTACACAGTTAAGAATATTATTGTTGTCTTTCTAAATATTATCCTTTAGGACCTAAAAAGAATACTAAGTAAAATGGTTGCTATAATTCTGTTTCCTAGTGTAGGAGTTGATATTTAGGTTTTACTTTGTCTGATGCTCAATAAATCCACTGTTCAGCCTTGTCAAAACTTTCAAGAATACTTCACTTTTTTTTTTCTCTTGAGTTTATTAATTTCTTCCTTTACACCCCTCATGCATCTCACATTTAATCCCTTAAAGCGCATGTCTCAGGCAATGTCTCAGCAAGATTTTCAGGGGTAAAAACAGATGTTAAAAGCCACCTATCATCTTCGTTAAACTGTTCCCCTCCTTAAATGCTTATTTGCCTCAGACACCGAGGCTTCAAAACACAGAACAATTCACTCTCAGACTTCCTGATTTTGAGACTGAAATATTTTGGTTTGGAATCTTCAATAACTTTCTTAAACCCTCTTTATTTTCATCTGGCATTTTATGTCTCATGACATATGTTCCATTTCACTGACTTCATCTGATGGCATTTCCAATTTCTGGAATATTCTTTGACTCACCGAATGTTTTCTATGTTCCCATTATCTGTTATGGATTTGTTGTGATCATTATTATGAATTCTTTTTTGTTATAAGACTGAGCAGGCCAGCAGCATTTTTCTTTCCTGCAACAGAGTGCCGAGGACAGATCTACCAGGGTCATTCCACAGTTTAGGATCTCTGTCAGCAGGTAAACATCAACAAGAGGAAAAGAAGGAAAACACTTTAGGAAAACATCTAGCTCTACAAGAAACTGGATATTGGACCTTTGATGAAGCATTTGTCTGCCTGTTATTTGCATGCAAATAATCTGACAAAAATATGACTACTCCATTTTTAGTTTAAGGCTTCAAATCCACAAAATAGATAGCATATGAAAAACATTAGGAATATTATAGATGCCAGAACAATATTAGATTTCAGCTTCTGTTTAGCTTTTGCAAGACACCAAATCCTGTTAATGTTACTGAAGATATCACTGAGTCTTTGGTTTACCTAGGAACTGGACTTGTCACAGAATCAGACCACTGAGCATCTGTGGCAGAATCCTTCCCACTTAAGTCAACAATATCCCAGTCCCTTAAGGAGGCTGAGAATTGGGTCCTAATAGCAGAGAAAAAGATTCTGCCTACCTGTAATTTATGCTGCACTGTTGGAGGTGCCTTATACTTTCACAATGTTCTACATTTTCTAAGGACAAGGTGGATATACCATGCAAATGCAGCTGTATAAAAAACAGACATCTAGTCTAAGTCATCTATTGTTTTTCCTATAACCAGCAGAGAGAGGAGGATGCGGATTCATCCCACCTTACATGTTTATTCTAGAACAAGAAAATTCTGCCTCTCGATGTGCCTGTGACTCTCCACTGACCTTGAAGAGAGCCCAGATTCCAAGATGTCTATCTTTTAGGTGGCTGAGATTAACCAAACTCATCCCACCCACCGAAAGTGTCTAACTTGGGCAGTGCTGTGGCTAAAAACTGAAGTGAAAAGAAGCAGATCAGACTTGGCACCTGTAAATCCTATGGAGAAGGAGTCCCACTGCCTTGGCTGGCACAAAGGGGAATAGCCATGCTTTCCTACTCTGATTTCTGGTTAAATTGTGTTTAAGAAGAGCGGTTCCGTGCCTACCTCTGATCTATACCTTGTTCAATTCTCAGGCTATTATTTCTGCTGATGATAAGTTAAGCCTGGTGTTATTACTAAATGACTCCTTTGCTGCTTCCAGCTTTAGTTTCTCAGACATTTTTTCTTTGTCTTTCCACGTCTGCATTGCTAGCTTCCACAAGAGGAAACACAAGACTGTTAATGAACTACCGTGCCCTTTTTCCGGATCAGTATGATCCCCAAAGCACTTCAAAACAGTGACGAGACAGATGTTGGATTCCTCACCTACCTTATATATATTGGATCTCAACACGTAGGTCCAAGTGCTACAGAGAATCCTTCAGGGCAGCATTAGCTTTGAAGACTGCATCTACTAAAATGGGCCGTGTCCTGTTCGGTGGACCTGTAGTCAACTGTCATGATGACTGTAAAATACGTCACGAAGGTCCAGGGACAAGCAATAAAGATGATTAAGGGACTGGAGTGCCTATCATGTGAGGAAAGGTTAAACGAACTGGGGCTGTTTAGCCTAGAGAAGAGAAGCCTGAGAGGAGACCTGATCAATATGTGTAAATACCTGAGGTATAACTGTAAGGAGGAGGGAGCCAAAGTATTCTCAGTAGCGCCCAGTGATAGGACAAGGGCTAATGGTTTCAAATTGAAACAGAGGAAGTTCCATGTACATGTGAGGAAGAAATTCTTTACTGTGAGGGTGGCAGAGCCCTGGCACAGGCTGCCCAGAGAGGTTGTGGAGTCTCCTTCTCTGGAGATCTTCCAAACCCACCTGGATGCCACCCTGTGCCATGTGCTCTGGGTGTCCCTGCTGGAGCAGGGGGGTTGGACTAGATGATCTCTAGAGGTCCCTTCCAACCCTGAAGATTCTGTGATTCTGTGACCAGTTTTTGGTCCATGTTGTGCTGCAGGCTATGTTCAAGCATCATTGGAAAAGTCCTATGTAGTTCAGGGTAAAATATGCTCAAGAAAATGACGAATGAACATTACGAATAAGCATTTGCCAGTGCTTTAAATAAGAGGATGAACCTCTAGTTTACTAATTGTGGTAGTATAGATGTCACAAGAATGACTATTATGACCAATAAGGCCTTCACCAAGCCAAGCTCTGCTGTCAAATATGCATTTGCACAGATATGTTTATGATGAGAGTCCTGTCAACATAAAAAAGATATGACTTTGCCTTTGACACTCTAAACTCAATGCTTAATTGGGATTTGCTTATTTTTAAATACAATATTATATTTTAAATATGAATTTCCACCAAATCTAACAAACTCCTTGCCTTGTTGCATTTTTTTTCAATGTGATATTTTACATAGAGAGAAGATCAAAACTATTCATCCAGAATTTTACCTCTAAAGGTATTCAGTATCTAGATAGAATGGCTCTTTCAAAAAGATTAAAAAAAGGTTTTTGTATTAAAAAATATAACAAACAAACAAGCAAAACAACAATAAAAAGCAATGAAAACTGAGAGAAGGACCTTTGTCTCAAGAGGAAGATGAAACAGCCCAACCATTCATGCACTCTGGATAAAATATGTTCCCTCTGAAACTTTCCACCTATTTGAAATAAATGCAAGATGTTATTACAACCAATATTTTCTGTTTGTGTTATGTCACAATTTCCCTCTTCTAATTTGACAGATCAAACTAAAAAAAAAAAAAAAGAAAAAAAAAAAAGGCAAAGCCAACCTATTTGTCAATATGACTGTTTTTGTCTCATCTGTTCTCTTTTTTCCATTTGGACTTCTCTTTCTGGAGTCTGATCAGCCTCTGACTCAGAAGTCTCCTCAGACTTTCAAATTATTGAACTTAGGGTTTAATCAGGTTAAAGCAGAGCAGGTGGGAAGAATTCTTGCAATTTTGTTTACAAGAGCATACTTCCAGAAACCTTGCCTGAACTCTGTGCAAACATAGATTTAATTTTCCTCCTATAAAGGATGGATGAACTGAGGCTGCCAGAAAATGATCCATTTCAAATATTTGACTGTATGTTCTTGTAGCCTGCTTAAAATCTGTCAGGTTATGAAAGCAACGTGGCTTTATATTACTGTTCATAAATCTGAATTTGCCTCACGAACACACGCAGCTTGTGTTAATGCTGAGTCATCATCAAATCGAGTTCTGCACCCTGCAGTTGGTACCAGTGCTGGGAGAAGTTTGCAATCAGGATGGTCATCACCAGGAAGAACTGCAGCTCACATGGAAACAATCAGAATTCAAACAACAGTTTTTGCCCTTCAAAATGCCTCCCATGAAGAGATTTTTCAGGAACTTCAATAAGTTTTGGTATACATAAACGAAAGAAAGCAATGAATGAGCTTGTATCACTTTAAGAGGAAGACTACTAAAGTCTTAGGTAAATATTTTCCGTCTTTACTTTTTCCACCATACACACATGCTAGACAGTATGTTCCATTGACTTCAACAGGGCCAGCAACCACCCCATAAGTTTTTGGAGCTTACAGTGACGGATCATTAGGAATTACTGTAAAGGTGATGGTGGAAGAATAAGAACAAGAAAGTGAGTTTATGTTAGGAAATATATGTATGTCAAGAATAAGCTTTAGAGAGCTAGCAGACTTTAAGATGATTCCATAAAGGCTGGGCGTTTGAAGATATCCATTTATCCATTCATGCCTCTGCCTGAAATCCTCAAATCCACAAGATCTAAGAAAATAATGTTCATTCACTGCAGTATCTTCATAAATATGTATTAAAATAGTTAAAAATACTGTCTTGTTTTGTTATACCTTACTATGTTAACCACTGTGCCGTGTCCTCTCTACAAAGCCATTCACCCAGAGGTATTTACAGAATATCAGATTAAAATATCATAAAAATAACTGAAGCGTCTTCCAAACCGTGGCAGGGATGCCAAAGTAGTATAAAGTTCTTCCAGCACTCTCATACTATGACTACTTGAATACCACGGGCTAGTAGCTAGTGTTGTGTGTCACTCCTGAGTAGGTCAGTGGGATTATTTGCTGAACAACACATTATTCAGTGAAAAACCCATCATAAAGCAGCCAAAGGGTGTTTTGAGCTAACAAAAAATATGAGCTGAGAACATAAGTAGTCTCAAATTAAGCTATTCAGAAAATAAAAAATAAAAAAGACAAACCTTTTTTAGTGTTATCCCTTTTTTTTTATTCCTAGCTGTAATAAGAGCCTTTACTGTTACAGAACAAAACGTTTGGCTTTGTAAGTGTTTTCCATTTGCCAAAAGAACTGCCAGGGGAATAAGTAGTGAAGACCTATTTATCTCTTCTTTAGAGCAACTGGGATCAAAGATTCCTTTTGTGGTTTTCTAAGACATGAAAAAAGAAATAACTAGGAAAACTAACTCTCAGCTATTCATTATTTGTACAGTTGCTTTTTCTTGTTTTCATTTCATCAATACACTAAACTATGCAGGTGATGCAAAAGGAGCAACTTTGTTTCTTTCATATTTGGAAAAAAATAGCATTTTCCTGTTTTCAAAGTAACTACAAAGGTAGCGGAATGTGCTGAATATGGTTATTTTATTATGTTTTTTCTATTATTACTATTCTTGTTATCATTGTTAGTCATTCAGTGAGTTCAGTCTATGCCTTTTTTTTTCTTGAAATGAGACCTCTAGACTTACCAGAATGACTTTTAAATTCAAAGGAGAGGTTTCACTAGAACTGGAAAAGAACAGTCTGAAACAAAGAAAACTAAGACAAAGAAAGAACAGAAAGAAAATAATTTAAACTCCTGGCGTCTTCCTACAACCAGTCTGACTTTGCAGGCCACATCACCCTTTCCTCCAGACTTTGGGGCAGCAACCTCAAAGCCCTGGACAAATGCTGCACATTCCCATTGTGGTCTATTTATTTATTTATTTATTTATTTATTTATTTATTTATTTATTTATCTATTTATTCCTTACCAATTTTGCGTTGTCCTCAGAAATGCACATTCTAATATCTGAACAGTGGCCACTGGGGGTATGGGAGTTCTGTGCTGAAATGACTCACCATGGTTGGCCCATGCAATAGCAGAAAGTATTAGAAAGGCCAAAGGAGTTAAAGAGAAATGAGAGACATGCTTCGTACTATATTTAGGCAAAGTAAGCATGTATAAACCTAAATATCCTGTAGCAAATGCTGAGAGCTGGGGACCATGTTGTAGAAGTATTAGTCTGCTTCTTCCTTTCTCTGTTCTTGCACTGCAGTGGGCAGGAGAGCACTCGGCCCAAGGCACAAGCTGGGGCAGGGTGTGCAGCAAGGTCTCTGCTCCTTCTCAGCACCACAACTGTTTCAGTACACGTGGCTGAATGGCTTCTCCTCTTCTATCACTGGTGACCTAACTGCTTCCTCTCTGTAAGGGCACTGGAGAATGAGAATGAATGGTAGACATTTATGAATTTACTTTATTTTTGGAATAAGATAAAGCAAGATGACTTGTTTTGGAAACACAAACTGCAGGTCTGTAAGACTCCTGTGTATGTAACTGTTGACAGCCCAACTGTGATAGAGAAAGGTGCGTGGAATAAAGGATGCTCTGTTTGAGTGTGGATTCACCAGAGTCCAGTCTACGGCTCACGGCAGCACTGAAATGCTCCCTTCTGAAAATTATATCAAAAATGTCTTTGTAATGAATTAAAGATAATGCAGTGCAGTTTGAGCTGAGGAAGCACTGCTGTTGTCTCCTTAATTTGTCAAAAAGAGCCAAAAGTATATATAGCACTACACAAACACTCTGTTCTTTTATCTTGTCTATGTTTAGACCTCTTCCAGGCACTGTCAACAAGGCTCTTTCTCTTTATATTACCCTCCTGGGTAACAGCGATATTCGAGGTACAAACTGTTTCAAGGATTATTATTTGCCTCTTTGCCTCATGTCATCCCCCTTACTGCTAATGCGAGCACCACCTTATTTTTTTTTTTAATTAGTCTTTTTCATAGGCACAGGTGTAAACATAAAGGAGCCAAGGAGTGATTCTCCTTGATATATTAGATATATTCCTGAGGAATTCCTGAGGGATTAAATTCCTGAGGAATGATTGTATGGAGGAGAGGGCTAAATTGTTCTCCACAGTGGCCAGGGATAGGACAAGGGGCAATGGCTTTAAACTGAAACACAGGAAGTTCCATGCCAAGGGCAGCATTAGCTTTGGAGACTGTATCTCCTAAAATGGGCCATGTCCTGTTTGGTGGCCCTAGTCAACTGTCATGATGTCTGTAAAATACGTCATGGTCATTTGCACGACAGCCATGCAGCCAATCTCTCTCCAGCACCACTGTCCTAGCTCTGCAGTTTCGCTTACGGGGAACAGTCGAGAGGGTCCAGCAACGAGCAACAGAGATGATTAAGGGACTGGAGCGCCTATCATGTGAGGAAAGGTTAAACGAACTGGGGCTGTTTAGCCTTGAGAAGAGAAGCCTGAGAGGAGACCTGATCAATATGTATAAATACCTGAGGTATAACTATAGGGAGGAGGGAGCCAAACTATTCTCAGTAGCAGCCAGTGATAGGACAAGGGCTAATGGTTTCAAATTGAAACAGAGGAAGTTCCATGTACATGTGAGGAGGAACTTTCCTGTGAGGGTGACTGAGCCCTGGAACAGGCTGCCCAGAGGGGTTGTGGAATCTCCGGAGATCTTCCAAACCCACCTGGATGCCACCCTGTGCCCTGTGCTCTGGGTGTCCCTGCTGGAGCAGAGAGGTTGGAGTAGATGATCTCTAGGGGTGCCTTCCAACCCTGAAGATTTTGTGATTCTGTGATATCCACTGTTTGTGCACATTTTGGCTTAGAGAGCTGAATTCTTACTTACTCTTTACATATGGTACAACCCTTTTTTTTTTTTTTTTTTTTTACAAATAGTTTTTCTTAGTGGTGGTTTGTACATGTTAACCAGATCAGACAGCTAGAACCAGGACTGAGCGGTGTAACTGGCTGTATAAAGCTACAGTTCAAGCCCTTACTCTGCCTGATTGTGCAATCCTGTTTTACCACATACCTACAGAACACTATAACCCCCTCCAACCCACAACTGCAGGCAATTTTAGGGTAAGTTTTTCTCTTTCATTCACTTTTTTTTTCATGCAGTTGATGTATACGGCTCTATATTTCATTTTGAGAAATAAATCCATCTCCCGGGAGACTCTGGTAGAAGCTTTACCAGTGAATTAAAAATAATAATAATAATAATAAAAGCAGGCAATGCTTGTAAAAATACTAATGGCAATTAAAATATAAAGTAAAAAGAAAACACAGAGATATTAGGAGTTCTTCAGTCTCCTTTAATGGTAAGAAAGTGAAGGTTTATTTTTGACTGAATCTTTTACTGAAGCAGTATTTCTTATGTTTTTATTTTCAACCACATGGGAGTGTCTGGAATGTTATTTTTTATTTTAAAAATAAGACATCATTTTCACCATCAGCACTCAGATAGGAGTCACAATAATCACAATACTAGTGGTTGAAAGGTCTGAGCATTTTTGTGGTTTCTTAAATAAATATAAGTAATTCAATTTTGGTGTTCTCAAATTTGTGGAATGTGATATTTGGAAGGGTATAAAAACTGAAGATAATTTTACTCCAAGAAACAAATGCTTTCGGTCTTGAAATACTGGATGGAAGAAGGCTTTTCTTTTTGCTTTTTTTCTATAAGGGAACAAGAACAGACAAAAGCAAATTAAGAAAATGAACTCATTGATCTAAATATTTTGTTTCTTTGAGATATGCTGTCACACTTAGCTCATGAGTACTTTGTATTCCAGCCCAAGGGTAGCATTCAGAGAGAATAAAATAAAGGGTTAAATGTTTTCTCCCAATAACTGAGAGAGTAAAGTTTACAGGCCTCGTTTGTCTTTATTCTATTCTACTCTATTCTACTCCATTCTATTCTATTCTATTCTATTCTATTCTATTCTATTCTATTCTATTCTATTCTATTCTATTCTATTCTACCCTACCCTACCCTACCCTACCCTACCCTATCCTATCCTATCCTATCCTATCCTATCCTATCCTATCCTATCCTATCCTATCCTATCCTATCCTATATTTTCTATTCTCCTCTCCAGGAAGAGGACATGGTGGTTTTTAGACTCACAGTCTTGATGATCTGTTACTGTCTGTCGTCTTCAGCTCCTGCTGCAAAACTCCAGCTAAGAACTAAGCCAATATTACAATATCTATTTTCTGTGCAAAGTCTCAAAAAAAAAAAAAAAAAGAAAAAAAGGGTCTGGAACATAACTATTTTAGATGTTATTAAAAATATAAATGTTGGCCAGAGCTTTCCTTACGGTTTATGCTACAAAGCATCCTGTCCTTGCTGTTGAAACGACTTGATTGGAGTAACAGGAACTCCCCTTCACTCCTGCAGCTCCCGCCCAATGGGGCGCTTTCACGGGGAAGCCACATCTGAAGAGAACAACATCTGGGGCCCGTAGGTACTACAGCTGTGCCAGCCTGAGGCCGAGTTTCTTCCGCTGGATGGTAACTGCTGGGTAAGAGCCGGGCATGCCTCTTGATCAGGAAACTGGACACATTGCCGCAAAACGGGGAGACTAACCTCACTGGGACTGAGTGAAAGATCCGGGGTCCTCGGCACCCTTGTGAATGTCTGAAAGTTACTACTTGGAATACTGTTCATAGCACTTGATTATTTATTTGCGTGTCACTGCTAGAGCTGTCACTTTATGAGTTCTTCCTTTGGCCTAAGCTACTTAAAACTGAGTGTCCAAGGGCAAGCAGAAGAAGACTGGGAGGATCTGCTACGTTACTGAGTTTAGTCCTTTGCTCCCATTGGTTATTCACCAAGCAACTGCATTCTGTAGTGTCTTTAGCAACATATGATGTATGAGTTTGGCTTTTGCAGCCACTTCTAAAATACACATCCTTGTAAATATTTGCATTCATAAATATGGCATTTCTTCATGCTTTGTTTTTGCCAACCTTTTTTACTGTGACAGGCAACAAAATCCTGAAGCCAGGGAGGAAGCAGAGAAGTAACCAAGGAGACTCATGTGCCTAAGCACACAAACAAGCGAGGAATAGCATGAAACAGCATCAAGACAAGCGCAACTGCACAGTCCCTGCTGCCTCCAGAGATGACCTGGGTTGGAGGCTTCATCAGGACACTGGTCGGGTCAGCGCAGGGCTACAGAAAGCCGAACAGAACAAGCCAGCAACTCTCCCTCCCTTCCCTGGCCCCACAAGAAGACCACGCGAGGTATAGCTGGTAAGGGAAGATTAGAGAGCCTCTAGCATCATTTCTTTCATCTCTGGCTACAGTATAATTCTGCAAAGACTTAAACTGCCAAAGATGTTGATTTGAGCCTTTCCTCTATTTTTTTTTTTTTAAGATGTGAATTCCCTGCAAAAGGAGGGGTCCTCTGTACAGTAACCAAAGAAATGTTTTCTTTTTTTTTCAGTACAAGAGCTGACAATAAAATAAGTAGCTGTCTATATCTGCTTCTATTAGGGTCTCCTTGAGAATGAGCAAGTTCACTGAAAACAAATTCAAAACGTGGTAAGGACAGTTATTAAAAAATCTGAACATTCAGCTGGCAGGTTGAATTTTTAATAAAAATAATTCAAACCAAAATGAAACAAAAGCCCTCCTTGTGTGCACTAGAGCTCAAGGATTTGCGGCAGGACTTGTCTGTAAGAAACAAAGAGAATAAATAACTCACCTAACTGCATGGATTGCTGTAATTATAATCTTGAATGGCATTTATATGCAAAAAATCCCCCCAGAAGCTTTTGAGGGGAAAAATATTAACCTGGCAGAAAGTAAATCTGGTATTTAGTCAATCAGTAATAGTAAGATGTGTGAGGAGAGACAATTATGGGTGGAGAAAGATTAGTTAAGAGAAGCCAAGGGGTGGGAAAGAATTTAACATTTTTTTGCTGAACAGAACTGCATTCCAGAAACAGGGAGATTACTGCATGAATGGATGCTATCTAAACTAATTTATTGACTACTGGTCCAAATGGAGGAGAAAAAAAATATATAAATTCAACTAAGGATTGTTTTTGGAACTGCTGTATGCTTGTTCTGAATTGCTTTTTTCTCTGATTCACAATTAGTTCCCCTTTCCTGTGTTTCATGAACATGTGAGACTGAAGTTAAAGCTTGATCTAAGAGTGGACTTAGTATTTATGTATGCACACTTTGGAACTACCATAATAAGCCCAAGGAACACATTAGATTTCAGGGCTGTTGAGGGGTGAGAAAAACGACATTCCTTCATACATTGACTGAAACTGGTTGAGGTGATTCTGCTGTTTTCAAATATAAAGTTTAAACTTAGCACATTTAAAATGTTGCTGTTAGCACACTCATTCATAAAATTAACTCACTGCAAAATCTCCAAACTCCTTCAAGTCATTGATAAACAAAAAAAAGAAATTTGCAAAACTCCAAACATAGTCAAAACAGATTCAAGGTCCTCCCCATCCTCCCAACCCACTATGGCCAGCCCCCAGACAAAAAAAAAAGATTTCTAGAATTTCACACACAGGTAATATGAAATTCCCTCCTCCTTTTTCCCTCCAAGGGCAACTTTATTTGAATAATGCAGCTGTACTGGGCACAGAGGCTCTAATTTGTGAATTGGTGAAAAAATACAAAGGTGGATATTTCACTTGCTTTGCACCACTTCCCTCTTTCACAGTAAAATGATTGCAAGGGAGAATAAGAGGCCATTCGTCCTCAGCTCCTTAGAGGAAGCTCATGTCTCCCTATGCTGTTGGCTTCACAGCGGCACTCTAGCAGAAAATAACATGCCAGGGGCAGCTGTTACTGTTGTTATTGTTTAGTGTGGTTTATTTGCCTTTTCTTTCAATTTAAAGATTCAGAACGGCGTGGCTTTGATGAGTACAGATGAGTACTGGCTATTTCTGGCACATGGGCTTCTTTCGTGCTTTTATTTTAGTAATGAACTTGGGGAAACAGCAGCCCAGATACACGTGTGTACGTGGGCAAGTGCGCAGGGAGCAAGGAGGGAGGCGCTGGGAGCGTAGCTGTTTTGTACTGATTTCTTGCTGCTTCCAAGAACAGTTGAGTAAATCATGTGTCTTCCAGGGCAATGGCGTATACACCACTTTACATTTTCAGCGGGCTCCAGATGTAAGCAATTAGGCCACGCCGTGCTATTATGCTGCCTCCCATATGGGAGACATGGCTGAATAAGAACAAACCGGCGCTTTCCCAAAAGTGCGTGCAGCCCTTCCCAGGCGGGCCGTGCTTAGCCCTTGCTGGCAGGCCCAGCGAGCACTTTCCAAACTCACCGTCTCGGCACTCGCCTCGACGGGGTCTTGGCGGCGTGCTGGGGAAAGGCAAGACGAGCCCCCAGCCCCGGCTTCCTTCCCCATTGCTCCGCTGACGTGTGAGCGCTGGGGCCCCTCGGCCGCGTGGTGCAGCAGGAAACCAGGGCGTGCCGAAGCGCAGCGCAGCACAGACACAGCAGCGGGACAGACACAGCGATTTGGACAATACCCAGCAAGGAGGGATTCCAGCGCTGCACTCAGCCCTGCTTGCGCTTGAAGTTTACCAGGTACCTCAGAGGAAGCCTTCATTTCCGCTCACTGTCAGTTCAGTAATGAAATCTGAGCTAAAATGTATAGTTAGGAAAAGCTCGTCTGCTGCAGAGAAATGCTTAGGCCTTCAGTAATGTCTAAATAAACAGCAACAAGACACTTGGGTTGAGTTTTGTTTCCTCGAGAGTTTCCAGACTGCTCTGAATCCAGTAAACAAAAACTGCCACCGGGAAGTCAGACGTTTTTCTTTTCTCTTGAGAAACTATGAATGTTATTCTGTGTTCTGTGGTGGGGAAAATTTTCCTTGAAGTGATTGGAAATTTCACATCACTCAGAAGCTGAGAGAAAGGCTTTAAGAAAGCAATCTGCTCTCTGAAATGCCACTAAAGACAGATAGGCAATACAGATAGACTTTACAGATAGCCTTTAAGACATTAAAATCATCTTTCTAGCCCACTTCCGATACTGTAACATCAGATCAGCAATCAGTTGCTCACTGCAGTATATAAAATGTGATTCTAGTATTGAAGGGATTTATTTTCCACATTCATTGGACCATGCTGAACTGACTCTTGCAGGTGGCTTCCCGTGAGGGCAATCAAGGCCATCGTACTGTTTCCGTGACTTGGAAAGCAATATTTGACTTATTTTTGCAGGGTGCCAACATGTACCCAGCTTTGAAAGGGGATAAACTGACTGTGATTAAAGAGGGCAAAAAGAGTGTGATACTATTGGGCTCTCTAAAAGGTATGAAACAAAGACCTCAGGAAGTGCTGAGAAGAAAGGAGCGCCCACAGGGTGAGAGACCTCCGAACGCTCCCCAGTGCATGGTGGACGACCGTGGGGTGCACATCCAAGCTGCACGGGGACACCAAGCATCAGACTGCATGCCAGGACTGGGCACACACTCTGCAGAGACCAGCTTAAGTGGGTATTTGTTGCAGCCCTCTTTGAAATGCATTTAATGGCCAGAGTACTTTGCAAAACTATATTTATGAACAAATAATAACCCTAAATGTGCCACCTCCAAAAAAAGTTAGCCCTTCTCTATATCTATATAGACTTGCATAATTTCTGACATACACTGACATCCTACATTTCTGAACATTTCTGGAATTCAGACACTTCATACTATAATCCTTCTATTTTGTGTGATCATCAAAGAATGCATTTTCTTGTCCAGCCGCATCAAGGTTTTGAGTGCATTGAAAGCTTTGGCCATGCCTATTTGGCTAATCCGCCACCCGTCAGGAAGTCCTTTCCTTCTGGTTCGGATTCCTGGTCGGTTCAGTGTCACACGGAGAACGCCCTGTATTTAAATTACTCTGCAGGAATGTCTGGGCTGTTCTGCAGGAAACGTCCTGTTCTCGTCCTGCAGGCGGCTGAGGAAGCAGGGAATGCGTTCCCGATGGCCAGCAAGCCTGCGGGTCATTTTTGTCTGCAGGTCCTGCTATTTTTGTTTATTTAGTCAGTCTGTAAGAGCACAGCTCTCTAAATAATCCTGGATTTCATTTACAGAATGCCTTTTCTCTCTAGATGCATCTCAGCCTGTCTCCGTATGCCACCTCACACACCATGTAGCATCCTCAACAACACCATATCATCTTGCGTCTTCCAGGTGAAGCAAAAGCAAATAATGTTTGCTTTGCCTTTTTTTTTTTTTTTTTTTTTTTTTGGTAGGGGGCTAGAAAAAGAATAGTACCAATGCTGGGGTGAGAAGGAAAGAAAAGGTGGCAACCTCTCACTTTGGTCATTAAGAATAGTTTCTGCCTGAGGACTACTGAAAACTCCTTAAGATCATGGTGAAAGGTAATGTGAAGATGTATTTTCTCCATCTATTTCTGTGTGCTTTGAATCAGATACAGGGGCCCATTGACATGCCTAGAGAGCAAGACCGCAATATGCATCCCTGCCTCTTCCAAGCTTCAAATATTCCTCACATCCAGTGGTTGCCCAGTAGAGAAATCCCATCTTCCTGAGCACACGCACAACATTCACCTTTCCAAAAAATCCTGTTATTCAGCAGCCTCCTGGCCTGGCTGTTATGTCACTGGGTTTGCAATAGGTGTGAACTTCCCAGCTCCCTCGAGTTTTACCTTGCAGGGGTCACTTAGATGAACTCACTTGTTTTTGTGACTGTGTGCATCTCCGCTCTCCCACAACTAGACATCTTCTGGAGACAAAGAAATATTTTAACCCAAGCCTTCAGAGTGAACGGTGCCAAAAATTCTTCCTGAGATAAACATGACCACCCCTTGGCTTTCGCTAACAGCCGTTCTTGAAGAGCAGAACGCCGCGTGCAGGGCGAGAGGAAAATTCTGTTTTGACTCTTCTGGCAGCATGATGAGAAGAGGAGATTGATACATTGTGGAGAATTTGTCACACTGAATGTTTAATCACGTTTTCCCCCCACTTCTACTTTAACTGCAAACTAACAAAGAAAATAGTTGCTTACAGGCCCTCCAAGGCTGAATGCGCACAACATTTCAAAGTAAGAATATGAAACAGCATCATGCATATCTCAGGAAGTTTTAACACAGGCAGCTGTCTATCAGAAAGCTCTGGTATTTCTTGAGGGACTCTCCCCAGCCCCTATTGCTTGGTACATTATCAGCCCTTCTCCATGCAGAGGAGGGGTAGGGCCTGCTTCGAAGCGGCGCACTTCTTGTGGTGTGACCTTTCTATTCGGTGGGTCTCCCCAGAACAGCATGATGAATTCAGGGCAGTTTGCTTGAATAAGTGGCTGCAGGTGTTTCTGTTGCACATGCCGACTATATTGTGGTTGCTTATTTGAGGAATTACAGTACTTACAAACTGGGCAACCATAGCCCCCTGCAAAACCACAGAAACGGGGAAAAAAGAAGGAAAAAAAAAGAGCAACACCCATCCAATTTCTGCCATCAGCACTCTCGGGCTGGCTTGAGAGCCCTGCCTCCAAGACCAAGCGCAGGTTCTAGTACTTCTAATTCCTGCTCTTTCTCCTGGACTGCCGGCCTGGAGGGTGCACGGGACGTGGCCGGGGAGGGCTGCCGGTGGAGGCCGCAGCTCCCGGCGGGGCTGCAGCGCGGTGACCGCGGCCGGGGCCACCCCAGCGACCTGCTCCCACGCCCCTGCACGGCCGCGCGTGCTGCAAGGGGCTGCAAAGCTGCGGCCTCCACCAACGGCCATGCGTTCCCTTCCCCCCCTGGATTTAACGTTGAGGTCTGGTTTCATTTAACCCTGAAATGCAAAAGGAATAAGCTGTGCAAAACCACCCGAAAGAGCCCCCCTTCCCGCTCCACCTTCCGACGTGTTCCCAGCAGCAAACCTGAGCGTGGTTTTGCACTGCAGAGCCACAGACTGGCCCGGGTTCTCTGAAACCTGAGCTAGCACACCCGAAACCGCCAGGAAGCCCGAGAAACGATCCCAAAAACCTTCAGAACTGGCTTGCACATAAAGCAAGGGGTTATTTTTGTTTTGTTTTGTTATTTCCCTCCGGGGCAGGGGATTTTCCCCTTCCCCCCATTCCCGGAGTGCCCCCCTCCGGGTCCCGTGCCTTTCCGAGCCCCACACCGCCCCTCGGCGGCTGCACGAGGGCAAGCGGGACAGGGGAAAGGCGCCCGGGCACCCACGGGGGAGCCCCGGCCCCGCTGCACGCCCCGTGTCCCCAGGTGCCAGGGACACGGCTAATGCCCGGGCGGGCAGTCACCCAGCCTGGCACAAGCGCGCGTGTCCCCACGGGTGCCCGCAGCGGGGTTTCCACTGTCGTGGCTGCTCTTTTCCGAGCTCCCCGCCTCCCCTCCGGCGGAGGCAGCTTCACCAGCGCCAGCCAGTGCAAACGGCGGCGTGACGCGGCGCAGACACCCCGCGCCCGCTGGGGACGGCACGGCACGGCACGGCACGGCACGGCACGGCACGGCACGGCACGGCACGGCACGGGGGATGGAGGCAGGGGGCTGCCGCAGGGCAGCCGCCCGATAAGCGTGTTTAAACTCTGCGCAGATAAGCCGTGAGAACGGGAAGGCGCCCTCTCCCCCTTCCCTCTCCCGTTTGTTCGGCTGTCTTTAATTGCTTATTTCCCGCCCTGCGCGTCCCGGCGGCTCCGCCCGGGTCCGCCTGGCTCCCCCGGCTCGGCTCGGCTCGGCTCGGGCGCGCGGGGCC